>BJKM01000985.1:69074-112710 GCA_015082035.1 Chaenogobius annularis | reverse complement strand
TGACCCAAAACAAAAGGATAACGTGATGGAGCCCGTCGCATTTTCGCCAAAACTGACTTCTAAAGAGTGAAATCCAAAGTAGATTCCTCTTTTTTTTTTGTCATTTGAATCCACTTTTCTCTTCTTTCGAGTCAGACCTTGTTTAGAACTTGCATTTCCGGTGTTTAGTCCAACGTTTAGTCCTGGTTTAGGTCTGGTGGTACTCTTTTTTAGTACTTTTTCAGGTGGTACTTGGTGTGACACGTTTGAGATCCACCGCTTTATAACAACTACAATTAATAAAGCATGAACAGAGACTTAATTGATCATGAAAAGTGTATTAAAAATGCCCTAAAACATGTATTAAAAACTAAGCCTGAATGGTTCTGGATGTACTGTTGGTTCATTACGAAGTCTTTGTCTTTATTTTCTGTGCATTTTTAAACTTGTACTTGTAACTGAGTGACTTGAGTACGTGTAGTTACATTTAAAACCATGCGAGTCCCACTCGCGCCTGTTCCGGCTTCTTTCCATTCCATAAACCGTTGTTTAAAACGGCTAAATTCTGTCAATAAAGTCGCATTTTGATCCGAAATGCGACGGAAATTGCGTTAAAAAGTAGCAAAGTAGTATTTGTCATGTGTACTTTTTACTTTTACTTCACGTGCCTATGACAGGTTCGAGTACTCCTTGAACTAAAAGGCAGTCAAGATGAATATATTTTAAATTTGTCAAAAAATTATACAAATTTAGGTTTATGATTTTACTTCCTGTTTGTAATTGATGACATCAGACCTTTTTATACAAATACAAATACATGAGAGCAACTTTATTTTGTTGAATTCATGTTTAGCGGGTCCATGGTGTGATGTCACTTCCTGTTATTGTCCAAAATGCATTTGTTTATTATTTTCTCCACAAATACATACTTATATTTACAACAGGAAAAAATACAACAATTAAAGTCAAAATGAGACAATCATACAAACTTGCCGTGTGCACTTTAAATACTTGTACTTACTGTGTACATTCCTTTAGCCATGTAATAGTACTTTTACTTGAGTACACATTTGCAGTACTCTTTCCGCCGCTGTAAACTGGACATTTGTGTTTTCAAGTTCATCAATCAGAAAACACTCCTCGATTGACTACGATATCGATGTATAATCTACTTTATAGGCGTCGACACAATGAATCAATCGAGCGTTAAAAAAACCGAATACTTAAATCACAGTATGAACCCGTTCCTGTTGCTAGCGGCGCTCGGCCTTTCCCATCTGTGAGCGGACAAGGGAGGCAGTACTTTCACCGCGGCTCATTTTTACCGCCGAGTCGCCGTCCGTAAACCGCGCCGCTTCCTCCATCTCGCCGGGAAGCGCATCGCACATCCGCCAACCTCTAACTCACTGCCGCTTCGTCGTAAAAAAAAAACCCAGAAAATATAAAAAATACTCACACAGATTTATCACGCGCGCCAAACGAAAATGTACGACAGAGAGTGAAAAATAAGCGTCGTAAAGTACATGTTTGCGTCGGTTGCGGTGCCATTTTTCGAAGTAATAATCCATCAGTGTCTTTTAACAAGACCGACTCCTGTATCTCTCTTGTTTATTTTGCACGCTTCAACATTTTAAAAGTGTAGACGCTTTGTTTGCCTTTTTAGTTGTGGCCCCAATCATGATTGATTAACTGTAGTTTGGCTGCAGAGCGACTGGTTAAAGCATTAGCGTGACGCGTGAAGATGCAGCTTTTAGAGGTTTGTTTGGCCTTTTTTTCTGCTGAAATTGCATGTTTTTGTCCAATTCTTGAGCACATTATTACTGCATTCGTGTTTTCTCGTGCAAAATGTGTGCTAATGTTTACCTGGACTTTATAAACTTATGAAAAAAACTTATGGTATGACATAAGTGGCTGGAATAAACTATAAACATGCTAATATTAAACGCAATCAGCTGAAGTATTATTCATATTTTTTGACCCTTTCCGTGTTGCAAAAAGAACTCAAAAGAACTAAAGCCTGGTACAGTTCCATACGTTAGCTTCGGTGCGTTAGCATTAGCTTCAATGTGTTAGCGTTAGCCTCCGAGCATCACAAACCGGGGAAACCCAGCCGCCCGCCTTTTGGCGGCTGAAACCACGCGAGGAACGCCAGAGTCACGGTGGAAAACTGATGAGCACGTGAAGAGAACCCTTTCGTCGATGATACACAGGATTGCGATGACGTCACTCCTGGAAGAGCCAAGTTTGATCCAATTTCAATTTTCAATTTTTGATTTTGATTGCCCCAAAATAGGAACCTTAAGATTCCATTTGGATAACAACTATTAATAGAGTTAATAAAGCAGGAACACAGTCTTAGAAATGAACAAATCATTTATTAAGATTATTATGATTCAGCATAGCAACTTCTTAACACCCAAACTATGGCCTGGGGGCCCAATGTGGCACTCAGACCCATTTTCTTTGGCCCTCAAGCCTGCTAAACTGGCCCAAATAACCAAAAATAATACTTTTTCATGAAATATTGGAAAGAAATCTACTATCGTAACCCAAATAACAAACATGTTTTACATACTTAAAACTGACATTCCAATTGGAAGCTTAATGAAGCTTTCTTAAAGGTGCGGCTCATCAGAACGACCTGGAATGCCAAATGTTGAAGGATTCACTTGATGTGGTCGGTGTGTGTCAAAATGTGGCCCTGAGGTTTGCACACTAAACCTCTTTGTAAGTTACTAAACCTGAATCATGGTTAAGTCATTGGCCATGCTTTATTAAGGCTTATTAACATTTCAGAAACTGTTTGGAGACGTTTAAACTACAAAAAGATCAGGTTTTAGACCCTTTCATTTCTCTGCAGAAGATTCAACAACTGAAGCCTGTTTCAGTTACACATTTTCAGTCGTTATTATCATTTCGTTCCGTTTGGTCGGCTCATCAGTTTCACCTTTCTGTTAATACTTTGTTTTTCTGCTCTGGAGGGTTTTAATATTTTGAAGCGCCTTAAAAACTCCAAAATAAAACAGTTAGAACTCCGTGTCAACCTAGGTCTGAACAATTGTGCTGCTCATCTTTTCTCCGGCGTTCTCCTGAAGCGCGGATCGGCCTTTGCACCACCCGCGCCTGACCTTCACTTTTACACTCTCTCTTCTTCCTCCTCCTCATCCCCCCCGCCCCCCGTTTCACCCCCTCCTCATCCATCTTTCCCGCACTTCCCTCGCTTGTCTCCTGGCCGTGTCATCCCTCTGATCCAGTCGCCTCGCTCGGTCCTTGAGCCAGCGCGCTTCATAAACACCACATCCATCTTTGGGACCGGGGCAGGAGAAGACGCACAGACAAGCCATTGATTTGCTGTGTGTCCCTCCGTCGCGAAAAAAAACAAAAAAACAAACACAACAGCAACGATGACGACGACGACGGCGACTACAACGCTACACTGTGCAGGCTATGAATTTTGATGCAGGTAAAAAAAAAGAATATGTGGCGTTTCTGTACCTTACACCCGAGGTATTATTTATGCATTAGAGCGTGAAAGGACCAAACACATTCAAAAACCAGGCCAAAAGTTTCCCGTGTCACCTCTGATCTAAGACTACTCCATCAGAAGCACGGCCGCCAACCAAAACTGCATAATCAGGGAAAACACGCCCCGGAAAAAGGGAATACATGTTTAAAACCGGGTATTAAAAGTACACTACGGCTCTTTATGTTCTTCACTCAATTGTGACGTTGTGAGGCGAACAGATTTGCATAATTGATGGCGCAAATTGTAGAAATAAAGGGACGAGTCGTTGAATGTGGTGCGACGAACTATGGAAATTTAAGCTCATAAATAATAACTGCATTTTTCATTTTTTGTTTGTGACCGTCGAGGGAAACCATTTATTTATTTTAATTTAATTTAATTCATCTTATTCTTATTCTTATTATTACCATTATTATTATTATTATTATTATTATTATTATTATTATTAGCATTATTACTTTGTTTTTATTTTATTATTTTTAAACTTTTATTTTATTATTTTTAAACTTTTATTTTATTATTTTTAAACTTTGATTTATTTGATTTATTTATTTATTTATAAATAAAAAAAAAAATTCAAGCAAGTCAAGCTCGAAAAGAAGAAAACGTATTGAATCTCACCTCATAAAGCATATATTAAAAAAAAAACAGCATAATATTAAATGACATTCTCAAATAGAACTGCATCAAATAATCACGGTAAACAGTTCATAAATATATAAGTAACAGTTCTGTCTGTTCAACAACTACAAGAGCAAACACAGACTCAAGTATGGATATATATTGTGCCAAATACAGACGCAAAGACATGGAAAAGTATAAAGTTATCATTGTGTAAACATCCAAGAATGCTAACGGTAGCTGGGGGCTAAATGCTACCGCGATGCTAGCGCCGCCTGCTGTATTTTAACATCTACAGAACAAACGGTTTTTACTTGTCAGAGGTCAAACTATGTAAACAACCGCCATTAAGACTCGGTTGAGACTCGACTTGACTTAGTGTGGCTCAAAATACACAGAATACTTTGACAGGAATCGTATCAGAAGTGTGGAAAAGTTGCGTTTCTTTTTGACTCAACGGAGAGTTTCCCCGACGCCAGAGCACACGATTCTGATTGGCCTTTGTACGTAAATCTTTATTTTGATCAGTTCTACCATTACGCTACAAGAAAAACTCCAAATACTCTTACACGAGAGAAGTTACACGCAGCTTTTGGTTCGATATCACGGATCCGCATCATGAAACTTTGTCTCTATCATTCTACAAAACTTGATTGAAACATAAACTGACGACACAATATTTGCGTTTGACTGAATAAATGTGCGGTCATTTTTTTGTTTTTGCATTGGTGGCTTTGGCGAGATTGTGTGATAAAGCGCCGCGCTTCCGCTGATGCTAGCTTACGCGTTGAGCCCACACGCTTAGCGAAACAAAGCTAGCGAAACAAAGCTAGCAATGGCACGTTAGCAACAGCCGTTTCCTGTTTATCGAGGCATCAAGACTTTAAAAAAAGCCAGAGCCAATCGAAACATGGCTATACAGTACAATGTAGCAGACTCTCAATGGGTGATCTACAGACAAGGCGAGTCTCCACCTCCCCAGACGCCTCCTCCCGCTCCCCTGGACACACACACACACACACACACACACACACACATGTATACACACAGGACTAAAGCCCTTCAGTGGGTCAGCTGTGAGTCTCTGCTCTCTGTAAATGTCACCCATAACAGTCGCTGCAGGAGTCAATCACTGCCCCCCGGCCCCCCCGCTGAGCCCTCCCCCCCCCCTCCCCCCCACTCTCCCCTCTGGTCTCACACTGGGCCGGCCCTGGTCCAGCCCACGGAAACACAATAAATCAGAGGCCGCGGGAGTAGAAGCGAGAATTCGAGCGCAAAAAGACGAGTTCGATCGTGTCCTTTTCGCCGTTACGCACCGGCAGCGCACAAGAAGCATTAGTTCCATTCATTTTTGCTTCTTTTTGTGATGGGATTTCAGCTTTGATAACTTAAAATGGCCTGTGTATTCAAGATCAAATCATGGACAAGCTGGGGGAAAAAAAAGTCATCTCTATTTTAGGAAAGACAGTGCGATTGATCACATTTTTGATCGAGATTCCGCGCTTTCTCCTGGTCAGTGATCAAAGTCTGTCCAAAGTCAACCCTTTGTCAGTGAAATCAGCCGAGTTCAGACGCAGGAGGAAGTTATAAAGGTCTGGATCGTTTATGGTCAAGAAAACAACTGAACGATTTTCAATAAGATGCAATAAAGAGTCAATACAATACATAAAAGACGTGATTAATGCGTCTTTTATTGCCCAGAATCCTCACCTTTGATTTAGATGAATCCAGAAAAGTTAGGTTTTTTGTCTGTTGGTTTGCTTCATTTTCCTTTTTTTTTTTTCCTCGTGATTTTTTAAAATTAAACAAATGCGCTATCCAAATATTTGTTTTTATTTCTAATTATTCTAATGCTTTCCATCAACACTACATATTTAGGATTAAACAGAAAGCATGCAAAATACCTGATTTACTCAAGAGCTCATTGTTAATTTTGTTTTAGAATCATCTTAAAGCGTCTTTACATTTACATTTCAGATTATTTACCCGTTCGTCAACATTTACAATTCCAAGACCCACATTTGCATCCAAATTTACATAATAAACTCCGTAAATATTGGCATTCCTTCAACTCATTGAGGCGACGATAATAATAAAACGTGTAAATTCACCACAACATGTTATTGTAAACGTAGAAATCCTGTGTAAGTACGGGCGCCGCTTCGCCAAGACGCTCGGATTACAGGGATTTCGAGTCTGACTGGCACCGAGTAAACAAAACGCTCCTAATCCCGCCGTGTTTACGTCGTTTCCGTGGCAACGTGAGGGTTTTCGCGACGCTGCGTGCTAATGAATCTGCCCATCAAACGGATTAGAGCGACGGAGAGGACGATGCGCGGCTGTTTTTCGGGGGGAGATAATGCAATGATATTCAAACAACAGACCGGAGGATGGAGACGATCATGAGACGATTATGGACAAAATGACAGGTTTGCGGGAGAGGGAGGCGGCTAGTGTGGCAGTTGAGTTATGATGACAGTGGTTCTCCGTCCCGCCACCAACAAGACGATCACGGCCGCGGCTCGAGCCGAAGAGACAAGTCCTCACAGCGGGAGCAGAGGAACAAACCACCGCAGCAGTCCGGATCAAATACAGGCCCCATTTGTTTGCATACGGACAGACCATGTGCGTCCATGATTGGTTAATGCACCTGTCAATCACGCCCCCGTCTGAGATGGTAGCGGTGACCGGACTGATATCGATCTGTCTCGAGTTCAAAAACTTTGTCCAGATGATTTGATTTGATTTTTAATATATATATTTTTTAAATGATTGTATTTAATGTATTTATTTGATTGATTTAATTGATTTATTCATTGATTAATATTATTTATTGTATTTATTGTATTTTATTTTTATTTTTATTTTTTTCAGAATTCAGAATTTTTTTTTATTTCCAGTGTCAGTGAATGTGATGCAACATAAAACAAATATATAATAAGAGTAAATTAAATATTAAAACAATCATCTTCTGGTGTTTTTCTGCAGGTCTGCGATGAATCCACACAAAAAAATGTAACCTAAACTCAAAACTATTATTATTATTATTATTATTATTATTATTATTATTATTATTATTATCCATCCATCCATCCATTTTTCCATCCATCCATTTTTTATTGTTACTGATTTTATTTATTTATTTATTTTTGCAAATGTATAAAAGATAGAACGCAACAAAAACAGACCAGAGAGCAAAATAATAAATTAAATAAACCTAACCAAACTAAACTAAGCTTATTCAAATCTAAAATAACGGTCCAAAGTGTCGAATTTGTCCATTTCCAAATGAAAGTGAAACGTTTTTCCCCCACATTCGTCCAGATGATTTTCAAAACATCCAGATGCTTTTCCGTGCAGACGTGTGCGCTCATTTCACACTTTCGTAAACGATCTTTGGTCCGTTGGCGGGTCCTTCGCGCTGACGACCTTAAACACACGTTTGCGTCGCTCAAACCCGATCCTTTTCGCGCCGTCCCCCTCGCAGACGCATTACCGGCATCATCCCATTCATGCGACACGCCTGACCCCGCGCTCTGAAATAATTAGGGTTTTGATAGCGGGCGCGTTAATGTGGCGAGCTGCTCTGTCTTTTGGGCCGTTTTCCCCCGGACCACTGTCGTCTGCGTCGGTGGGGTTAAGTGGGGTCGGGCCTGATCTATACGTCGGCCCGAGCGCGAGGGGGAAAGTTATTACAGCGCGGTGAATGGAGAGAGCAGAGGTGAGGCTGAAGTACAGACGCGCCAGTTAAAGCCGCAGTATGGCACTTTGACTGGGGGCGGATCCGACGCCTTCTAAAGCGTAAATAGAACCTGAGTGGCGAGACCGCGCGACATTGCTATGGCTGCGTTCCTCCTGCATTCACTCGTACGTTAGCGATATGGCTAATTGATCGTCTGTTGGCTAAAGTAAATGAACCGTCAAACACGTGTCACTAGCATGTTAAATATCAGACTATTGTTGGATCGGTTTGATTTTTTTAATCTTTTTTAATTTTTTTTAACCATAAAACAACAAAAACATACATAAAACAAACTGACCTGTGCAAAGAAAGAGAGAAAGAAGGGGTAAAAATATATATATATATATGTATTTTTAAAAAGATAATTATTAATAATAATAATAATATTATAATAATAATTATAATAATAATAATAATAATAATAATAATAATAATAATAATAATAATAATAATAATAATAATAATAATAAAAAAATAATAAATAAATAAATAAATAAATAAATAAACAAATAAATAAATAAATAAATAAATAACAGAGGGCAGGACCATAGAGAACTCAGGATAAGTAAAGAATAAAATTAGTAAGTACTAAGGTGTGCAAAGGAAAGAGAGTTTAACGCATACTAAAATAAGAGTCCCGTGTTTTTGTTTGTTGAATTTTACTCTTTTCAAATCCAGTCCGGCGGTTATTTTTTCGTGCGTATGCCAGTTATTATGTCCGTCCCGTCCTTAATCATCGGAGCAGTTTCTTTGTTTGTTTAACCTTTATTCCACCAGACGAAACATTAAAAACGAACTCTTATTTCCAACGTTAGCCTCGGGGGAACTCGAGCGCGAACACAAGCACAAACACAACTTTAATTGAAATATACATTATTTTTCACCAGAAGAGTAAAACGAATTCTTAAACAATGTGCTTTACTTTAGATTTAAAAGCAGACGGACAAATTAGATTGTTGCTTTTAGCGCGTTCCGTTCATGCTAGCAATCGTTTGCGTGGCGTTTGACCAACGAGCGACGTCAGGGGTGTTCGTGTTCAGTTTCCCTACGCCGCGCTTTAACGGCTCTCTTTATGTAACGCACGGGTTTGGAAAATTATATAACGCTTTTCAACCGTAGCGCGAGTGCTGAGCGTCGATAAACAGGAAACAGCCGACGCTAACGTGAGCTAGCGTCTTCTTTTTTTCGCTACAAACGTGGGCTCAGCGTGTGGGTTTTTTCTCCCGACGCAGAAAGAACAACCAAAGCAGACTTGAACCTTGAACCTGACCAAAACGTGAAATTACATGAAATAAACATGAAATAAATCATGAAAAACAAACATTTGCCACCAACGCAAAGTGGCAGAACAGTTAGAAAAAAGACAACAACAACAAATACAGCGACCAGGGATGTCAAGGTTATTAGGTTAACTGATAATCGAAATTACTTAGGTCATAATATATAATGATAATTGTGACATTTTAGAAAGCTTGTTTTGTTCTTCAAATATGATAGGAAAGTGGCATTTTTGAACAGAATTAAGTAATTTTTTGGTTCAATTAAAAGAAATGTGACGATTTTAGAAGCAAAATGAGGTCCTTTCTGCTCAGCATTTCCGCAAAAAAGTGCATCCAAATGTCAAATTGATCAGTTAGAAAGTTTGCGTTGCGTAAATGTGCGAAGAAAACGAGAAAGACAGAAAATGTAGGGTTTTTTTTCTCGTTTCGGTCGTGACGTCAATAATCCCGAATAATCGCACAATCGCGACGTTTGATTCCCTCAATAATCGCTGGACCACAAAATATGAAAGCCGTGACGCCCCTAACGACGACTCAGCACATCTCCGTAACCCGCGGATACGTCAACGTTTATGATTTTGCGCCTGAACCTGCTTCTGCGTCTCGTCTTCACATCTTTATTACTCACGACGTTCGATTGTTAATGCTGAATAATCAAACGAAACCGCCGGCTCATTTTAATCTGATTAAGATGAAAGAAAAACACGTCGCTCCGTTTACACCGTCACATTTGCATATTACACTCTGCTACGCTGTTGCTATGGGGATTTCACATGTTCACACCATCATTTAATAGCGCAGCACATAAGCGTGTCAATCATAAGCGGTTTTACATTTATTGTGGGCTAAATTGATTTCCGTTTCCCGCCCGAGTGGATTTGTCGTTAGCGTCGTTAGCGTCGTTAGCGTCGTTAGCGTCGTTAGCGTCGTTAGCGTCGTTAGCGTCGTTTCCTCGTCTGGAAAAATCCCGGTGACGTCGTCGCCGTGTTTACGCGAAGTGATTAAAACGTCCCGGAGCCGAGTAATCCGCGAGCGCGAGCCGGTCGGACGGGGACACGCGCTCAAACGGTGACATAATGCAGCGTTATGACACGTTCGGTTACAGAAAAAGCCTGTCATCAAATACACGGATTCTGCCCCTAGAGCCACGTGTCGGAACTACAGCGGATTTAAAACATGAATAAATTTTTTTTTTTAAACTGTATTTAAAAAGGACGAGCCCAGTCTTTTCTAGAGGTTAAGATCACTTCTGTATCGCATTATAAAAAATAACTACATAAATAACTACACTCAGATACTCGTCGATCCAAGTATTAGTATTCAACGAATAAGCAAATATTGGACAAATATGGACCTTTTTTGAATAATTAATAACTGGTAATATTAAAGTTAAAGATGGCAATAGAACTGATGTGCACTTCTTAAATGAAAGTGAAGTTACTAGTTTAAAAAATGACTCTGGTAAAAGTAAAATCTACTTAAGTACAGTGACAAATACTTAGTTATGCATTAAATTCACTAGTATTGACAGTGTTGCATATTATGTTGTATCATCTAAAATAATAGTGTTTTTTTAATGTATTTTTTTGTTTTGATTGTGGTATCAAAATCAGTATCAAGATTTATTTTTATTTTTTTTAAGGAGAGTTAGATTTAACGATGTCCGATACCAGAGATCTGTTTAAAAATCCAATATTGATCCGATACTGAGACCAATGAGCTTTCTCTTAACATCTTGCATAGTTTTTACCTTTTTATCTAACCTTGGCTCCACCTCAGAGATCCAAAAATGAAAACCTAAGATACAAACAGTATTTTTGAGTCAGTATGGACATATTGATATTTGGTCTAAGCTAACGCTCCACTGGTGTCATGCATTATAAATATAGCAGACAAAAAGCACAACACGTCGTCTTTAGCGTCAGAATTGCGCTTGAAAGGACATGTTCGGCCACGTGAGGGTCCAGGACGTCGCTTCTGTCGACACGATTCTTTCATCTTTTCTCGTCTTTCTGCACCGGTTTCCTGTTTTTAATGAGATCTTCAGCGTCCCTCAGCATCAGCATCTCTCCTGCTCCGCGCAGCTCGCCGTCAGCACATTACACGAGACACACGACTGTAAAACACTCCAAACACCGAACTGAGAAGGGATTCAAGCGGTGTCACTTCGGGGGTCTTTTACAAAACGTATCGATCCTGGCCAGTCGTCCGGGGTTAAAGCTGCGAGTTCTAGATCAGGGCTATTCAACTTTATGTTCCAGAGGGCCAGAGTTTTTGGCTGTTTCTATGAATGAGTTAATTAGTTAATACATATACAACAACAACAACAACAACAACAACAACAACAACAACAACTACTGATCGAGTCGATGTTTGGGAGAAATCACATTCAAATTGCTGAACCAACATTTCTTTGCAAAATTGCCCAAACCAGAATTGAACCAGAACTAGGACTTGACTAGAACCAACCAGGTCTGAACCAGAAGTAAACAAGAACTAAACCAAGAACCAGAAATAAACCAGGAAACAAGATTTTGTATTTTATTTTTTTCAATCATTGTAAAATGGCTCGAGGGCCGGATTAAGCTGCTTGGAGGGCCTGATTTGGCCCCCGGGCCTTATGTTGAATAGCCCCGTTCTAGTACAATCAAAACATTTTCAGAGATTTTGCACTTTGTAACTTTTCTGGAGGATCTGTTTGTTGTCATGGAGATGTCACTATTTTGCCTGGAATGTTCCGCAAAAACATCTAAATAAATGAATACAAATAAAACGAGAGAGAGAGCGACGCAGAGAGAGAGGCGGTAAGAGCTGAATGGAGGCAGATGGGCAGAGCAGACAACACAGAGGAAAGAGAGAGAGAGAGCAGCAATGTAACAGAGGGATGGAAAAGTCCCGGAGTGGAGCTTTAAATGAACGACATGCAAAAGACAAAACATACAAACTGCAGAAGTGCGAATGTAGGTTTGAAATGTTTTAGCAACTGATGCTTGTCGTACGAGCAGTTGTGTGTGTGTGTGTGTGTGTGTGTGTGTGTGTGCGAGTGTGTATGCATGTATTTGTGTGTGTGTGTGTGTGTTGGTTTAGTGGACAGCGAGTTGGACAGACAGAGAGACATTAAACATATGACGGCTGTGATTCTGAAGCCAGAGCCCACACCGGAGCAGGACCAGAGAGCGCCCCCTACTGACCACAGCCTGTTAACCCAGCTTTAACCCTGTTCCCCCCGTCACCCCGCCACATGTCCCTATGGCAGCCTGCAGAGGACAAACTCAATCTGCTGCGGAGCATGAGGAGGGACATTTACACACAAGGAACACAGTGTTTGTCAAATAAGAAATGTGGAAATGAGCTTTGGCCGATGTCGTCACTCTGGTTACGACGTAAGTGTTCGCTGTCGGTGGTCCGCATGGTCCGCATGGTCCGCACGAGCCCCTGAGGAGGAAAGTGACCAAGACAAACACCGATGAACGACACACCAAAACTGTCGCACGGATAGTTCTGCGTTACGTATGTCTAAGTCTAAAGTGGCACACGTGTCACGGCTCTAACCGAGCGACACCAGGCCACACCCTCTCCCTGCGACAGAATGAATCCCGCTCGGTTCAGACCGCGCGGCGTCGTTACTCCGGAGGAAGCTGCAGCGGCGGCGCTTGTGCTAACGCTAGTGAATGTTTCCTCAAGAGCCGTTGTCCAATCACAGATCGACTCCTCCAGGACGTGGGCGTTTCCAACAACCGCCGTTGGTATTTGTCAAAGTATTAAGAGCCAATATCTCATTTTAAATTATTTTTTTTCACTTCACTCATTGTTGCGGCGCTTGATAAAATAAACATAAAACGTCTTTGTTATTTTCGGTGAAATTTGTCCAGTTTGAATTAAGAACTAGAAAATGCCCGTTAGCGTAGCCTATTTCCATGCTAATTGCTACATGCTACAAACACAGAAAAACACTGTACTGTTTTTTATCTGCACGCTGGTGTTAAGAATGTATTATTAAGTCATAATAAGATTAAATATGGTTAATGTTATAGATTTAAATAATTCCAAAGCGCTACTTGAATCAAATCAAACACTTTTTTAAATTTTACAAGCTTGATTTTCTTCTTCCGACACGGCTAACGCGAGAGCCGTTTTAATGGCGTACGATTGCATCTGCGATTTTAAAACAGTGAGACCGCGGCAGTAGAAAGGCTTTAAATTGGTTATTATCTCTCTCTGATCATATCGCGCTCGTTCCTCACAGCGGTGATAAGACGTTTTATGAAATATTACACGGCGCAATGAAAGGCTGTTTGGAAATGACTCACGGAGAATTAGAAGAAATGTGACGAGCCAAAAGTGGCTTCATTTTCGAGGCACCAGAACCGAAGAGGGCATTTTCAACACTACTGCCTACAGAGGGCACTATTCAGGGCTCGCGCCATTTTGTAGCGGCGTAGCGACTGTCCAGCAGGTGAAACACTAGCGCACTCAAAATTTCCCACAATGCAACATGAAAAGTAGTGTCCAGCGACGGGTCTTGAACTGGACACGACGGACTGAACGAAGCAGAAGAAGAGCCATTTAAACGACTGTCGACTGTCGAGAATATGAACAAAAAACCGCTCTTAGATAAACCGCTACGCCGCAGAGTCGCTAGCGTTAGCCCGCTAACCTTAGCTTAGAGTCGCCATCACAGGCAGAAAAGTTGAATAATCCAGTCCGTTTTGTTGTTGAATGTGAGCTCCGTGACTTGTGCGGGGATTGTTCGTCCATAAATATGAGCGTGTCGGACGGATTTCAACAATATTCATGACGTAAACAAAACATTTTCCCACCCGCACGCTAGCGTCACATGACCCGCGGCGAGGAGAAAGTGGCGAGCTCAGTGTCCGAATCGCTCCGTGATTGAGTGCACAGTGCCAGTCTGCTAAATCGTGCAGGACTGCGGAGTGAAGGCGGGGTCCGGGGAGGAGTGTGGACGTTCGGACGCAGCCTATGAGCTATTAGAGAAGAGGCGGGGCTTATTCATGGCTTCCTGTTACACGCAACATTTTCAGGACATTTACAATCGTACTTAAGTCGACTAAAAGCGTGTCTTGTCGACCGATTCGGCGGCTAAAGCGGACAGCGGCGTGAAACTGATAAACGCTCGCCAAACGTCCAGTATCTCCATGATCTGACCGTCACACACACACACACACACATAAACACACACACACTGGGCCTCCTCGTTTTTACAGCACGATCCACTGCGGCTGAAGCGGCGCCTGACTCTTGACGGACGAGCGCGAGCTTCGCCGACCTCTCGCTGCGACGCTGGCTCTCTCGCCGCTCGCTTGACCGCTCGATACTATTGACCCGTTGAAAACACACACACATCTGCATTCACGACAATTACCGCCGCCCAAGAGTAAATAAGACGCCGTTTCCGAGCAGCGGCCGAACGAGCGCTGGCCGTGGTCCTCGTCGTCCTGTATGCGCACGCTGACGTTTTACAGGAAGTATTATCATCTATGTTTAATTGTTTTTTTGTGATTTTAATGCGTCTTTTCTGGTTCTATTAAGCACTTTGCATTGCTTTGAGTACTAATGGCCTTGCCTATTATTCATTTCTTGCTGGTAATATATATTTTGTGCGATTTTACAGTCCATAAACTTCATTTTTCCTTCATTTCAAACATAAAAACAAGGCTGTGTTGATGTTAAAGTGCTCTATAGATGTTGAGTTGCGATGGCCCCGGGGCGTTCCGAGTGCATAGGCTCAGGGTCGGATTGTTTAACCCCTCGTTTTACTTTTGATCACTTTTAGCATTGTGAATAGGCTTGTCAAAAGTATCAAAAATCAGATACTAATCGACACTAAAACTAGTGTCAAAACTAGACAAAATGTGACTTTTCCTGAAGAGTTTTTGGCTTCATCAGAACAACTTTAAGACACAAAGAAACGACTTTTATTTTAGGTGGAAAATGACTCGATTCACAGGAATTCATCAAACGGATCAAACAGCTGTTGTGTTGTGTGTGCATAGGCCCAGCTTGTGTGTGCATAGGCCCTGGTTGTGCATAGGCCCAGCTTGTGCATAGGCCCTGTCGTGCATAGGCCCTGTCGTGCATAGGCCCAGCTTGTGCATAGGCCCTGGTTGTGCATAGGCCCAGCTTGTGCATAGGCCCAGCTTGTGCATTAAGGCCCGGTCGTGCATAGGCCCAGCATTGTGCATGAGGCCCCGGTCGTGCATAGGCCCAGCTTGTGCATAGACCAGCTGTACATAGGCCTCAGTCGTTGCATAGGCCAGCTTGTGCATATGTCCCTGTCATGCATAGGCCCAGCTTGTGCATAGTCCCTGTCGTGCATAACCCAGCTTGTAGATAGGCCTGTCGTGCATAGGCCCAGCTTGTGCATAGTCCCTGTCGTGCATAGGCCAGCTTGTGCATTAGGCCCTGGTTGGTAAGCCCAGCTTGTGCATGCAGCATTTGCATAGGCCCTTTCATAGCCTGTCGTGCATAGGCCCAGCTTGTGCATAGTCCCTGTCGTGCATAGGCCCAGCTTGTGCATAGGCCCTGTTGTGCATAAGGCCCAGCTTGCATGACTAGCCCAGCTTGTGCATAGGCCCAGCTTGTGCATAGGCCCAGCTTGTGCATAGGCCCTGTCGTGCATAGGCCCAGGTCGTGCATAGGCCCCGGGCGTGCATAGGCCTGTCCCATAAGCCTGGTACCCTGATGCAGGGGCCCTCGCTCTGCTCAGTGGAGCATTAGGGCCTGATCAATGGCTCTGCTGCTCTGGGACGCCTCAGCTCGGAACATGAATATTCAAAAGTCTCGCTCTCAAAGGAAACGCTCCACAAGATTTACGCCGCCGCAGAAGTCTGTGCGATGTTATAGGAAGAGAACACGGGCCTATTCATCCGCCGGGCGCTTGTGTTTGTGTTCTGTTTAACTCGGCTATAACGGCCTCTGCGGTTCAACTTTTAGATGAGTTTTGCCACACATTAAGCCTGAAATATTGTTGATTGTTGTACTGGCAGAACCATTACAATAACTGCAGTACATATAGTTTTATGATGGGTTTCTTCAAAGTATAAGACGGAACTTTCAATACTTTGCCCCAAAAGTTAAAGCCCATTACACGAGTTTTAGTTCATACATTTTAAAAGTCACGTATTTTGCATTTACTTTGGCATTTTATGTTTTAAAAATCTAAATAATGTATGAACTGAAAACCACATATTGACTTTCTTACACGTTCCTTCTTCAGGCTTTTGTCTTTCAACGCCATCTACTGGCAGCAGAGGGAACGAAGAGGCACGTAAACAAAGGCTAGCCTGCCACGACATGCTAACGTTAGCGTAACGAGCGAGATTTGAGGCTCAGAACGAGTCCGCGGATCATTTACGGACTTAAAAACAGCGCTCCGAATCGCATGTGAAAAAGGGCTGGGAATTTGAAACGGAGGGAGAGGACCTCGCGAACAGGACTGCAGATGTGTTTTCACGCGTTAAAAGCTCCAAAAAAAAGTCACGTTTGCGTTAAAATTGCCCTTTAAAACCGTCAGAGCGAGAGAGATCTTGTTAATTCGACTGGTATTATAACTTGTGTCAAGCTTCATTTTTCCAAAGTTTGTTGGTTTTCTCGCTCCGAAGACATTCATACGCAGCTCATCACCCTTCACTCACCCTTCCTCGCCCCAGTCTGTCGTCCTCCCTCCTCTCCCTTTCGCCGTTTGTCTCTCCCTCTCTCACACTATCTGTCTCTTCATCTGTCGGATCCCCCCGCTGTAGGAGAGGCACTGCGGGTGATCTTCCGAAAAGCCGGTGGTCGAGCGCCACGCAGTTTGGCCCGCCGATGAAACTTCACCGTCAACCCAACTATCGCTCGACTACTTTGTTCAAAATGTGACGGACCTTTCTGCAGACGAGACCCCCGCCCCCTCCCGCACACACACACACACACACACACACAAAAACGCTGCGTCTTTTTGGATTTCTGAGAGGGGAAAGAGAGCTAACGATGCAGGTGCAGCGACTGGAAATGGCGGCGGATGATTCCGGCTCAGTCCTCAGAAAACCTCGCCGGGTTACAGTGAGTCACGGAGTTAATTAGAGGTTAGCGACAGAAGCGTTAAAAGTTACTAAGGAGACGCGCTTGGATGAGGCCCGGGTGAAGGTGCAGCGCGACGAGACGACAGATGCGTTCATATTCCGTTTATTGCACTTGCAGAGATTTGTATTGTAAACGTTTTTTAGAGACATAAAGACCAGGCCTTAAAGGGCCCATGACAAGGTTTTACCATTCTCTATTTTTTTACTTCATTTGGTGCGTTTGTACCTGTTGTACAAATACATTATAGTTTTACACCGATCGAGCAGGTATTTGTGGAGAAAACGTTGACAAATCTGTGGGAAATGAGAGGAAGTGACATCACAGCAGGGACATGCAGAATTTTAACTAAAGAAACATATTTTTTTTTTACATGAATTCAACAAAATAAAGTCGCTTTTGTATATATTTTTATTTATCACATTTTAAAAATATGATGGCATTAGATGAGTTTTGGCCCAGTGGTTGCTGGGTAATTATAATTCTAAGTGTGATGTCATCAATTACAAACAGGAAGTGAAATTATAAACCTAAAAAATGTGCTATTCTGTGATAAAAAAAAGTTTATAATTGTCAACAAGATTCAAAATATATTTATCTTAACTGCATTTGAGTTCAGTGAGTCGAACGACCTGTAGGGGGCGCTTCAAAACGGCATCTACAAACGCCACATTTTAAAATCCCGTTGTTAATTAATCAGGTTTAGAATCGGAATGAAGCAATCTTAAATGTTGTATCTGATCTTTCAAACTGCCTCTTTCCATATTTCAGATGTTCCAAATGTATGCACTTTTCACATAAAACGGCGCAAAACCGCACAAATTTGCCTCATATTTGGGAAAGTGAAACGTTTCAAACCGACGCCTCGAAAGTGAAGACGTTTTTTCTCATTCACCCAAGAAAAGCGTGAAATAAAAGACGACAGAAAGACTAAAAAGCAGCTTCTCCCACATGTAAACATTCCTCATGAGACCAGGACCGTTGGAGCCAAGTCTCCGCCCACACAGCCCAGACTACAACGCCCACGATGCATTGCACAACAATACAAGCTGGAGTGTGAAATCTGACACCAGCGTGAGCCGTCAGCGAGCGCCGCCGCCCAGCGCTTGACACCCACGCTAATGCTAACGCTAACGCTAACGCTAACGCTACCGACACAGCTGATATTCAGGCTAAATATAACGCTGAGCGGGTCAAATCTGGAGATGAAAAACTGGCGCGAGACACAATCGAAGCCTTTTATTTATAGCGCAAGAAAAAAAAGAACATTTTTACAAACAGGAAATGCAGGACAAGAGCGTATACACATTTTGTTTAGGTGAACGACAAACGCAGATTAGCACTCAATCCCGCTAAATAAAAGTATCATTACTAAAGCCGCTGCTGCATTAGACATATTACAATAAAGCGTTTGAAAGCACTCCTCTCGCACGTAATTTACTTTCGGTCGAGCTAATAAATGACATGTTTTGCCTTTTATTGCTGCTTTTAACATCAGGCCAGGTTATCGCAGATGAAAAGTCGCCGCGTTTTTGGAACGAGATCAAATGAAATAATTGCCGTCAAAAACAAACCAGGGCAATAAAAAAGAAAAAAAAACAGATAAAAGTCTCTCTTTGCCACCAAACGTTGCCACGGCTTTGGAACGTGCCAGCTGCCGTGGGTAAGGAACGCCGACTGCTTTCATTTACGAGAAATCCATTCAAAACGAAACGATGCGACGACAACAACGACCAATAACAACGACTTTTGAATGGACAAAACAAGATAAATACAACAAAGAATAATCAAAAGCGATGGCGTCTGGCTTTTGCTACTCATGTTTATTCATCCACATGTCAAACACGCGAATCCGGAGCTGAAATCGCCAAGGAAACGACTTAAATGTATGAATTACAGAGCAGGTTCCGCGCGGTAACATCGACCTTTCTCCTTGTAAACTGTAGCGCGCGTCGACGTCTCCAGGTTCTTCTCTGCGGAACGTGGGCCGCGACGGCGGACGCGGAACAACAACACCTTTATATAGACGTCTTTTGGCGGAGTCTAACTCACGCAACGAGCCGGGGGAAAGTCACACGTTCACTCAACTGGCACCACGTCGCGGCAGTTACGTGAGCACACAACAAGAAGGTTAACGCTGAACTAAGAGCTTGTATAATGGCAACTCTCTCTCGTCTTCTGCTTGTGAGTCGTGGTTACGTTTGTTTACCCGGCGGCCATTTTGGATCTAGCGCTAGCGTAAGCGTAGCCCAAAAACGCAAAAAGGAAAACGCGCATAAACGGCCCAAACGTTTAGCCAGTTTCTGAGGTGATTTCGAGCTTTAACTGCTTTCACTGATGGCCATCTCTGTCTGCGTAAAAAGCCGCTTTCTGAACGCGTGGCTCTGTGCGGCCGCGAGCGAATAGTAATGTGTTTTTTTTTAATTCCCAGACATTGGCGTAAACCGATAAGACACTTTGTACATATAAAATCCATTCACGTCTCGTCTACTTCTCCAAATTGTGTTACATTGTGTGTAAACGGACATTAAAATGTAAAAAAAATGACTTAAATGGAAAATTCGACCGTTATTTTCATTTAAATATGCTGAGATTTTGTTTCTTTGCTGTTCGATCGATGTTTAATTGTATTTCATTCTCTCTGGTCTAGTTCTGTTGAGTTCTGTTGTGTTTGTGTTCTGTTTAACCTTTAAAAAACAACATAAAAAGATACAACAAGTATTGGGTCCAGCTCAAATTGGAAGGAAAAAAGAACGTTTCGGGACGTGGACGGACTCTGTAAATGAAAGCTCATACTGTAGATAATGACTGCAAAAACACCATATATTTTGGGGGTTTTATCAATTGTGACGCACACAGAGCGATCGGAAAATGTTAAATAAAGACATCAAAGATATCAAACCCGGGAAAAAACAAAACAAAACCTGCGAAATGCTCTAAACCAACAACAAAATGTCTCACAATCACACAAAAATCCACGAAACATCTCCACGTTTTCCTTCCAGAATCCTTTTCCAACTTGTTTTCTGACTGTTTGTAATCAGACAAAACGACAGACAAAATATCCACTTTGCTTCCATATTATTTTCATTTAAATCGCCAAAAAGAGTGATCCAAACGTGTTCCTACCTTCACAGCTGCTGTGCCCCTCCTCGTACCCCGCGCTGCAGCTGCACTTCCCGATGGGCACAAGCCACTCCCCCTCCGCGCTGCAGTGCATCCTGGGAGGACTGTCCGTGTCCACCTCCGAGTTATTCACGCACGCCCCCCGCACCTCCACCAGGGTGGCGAACGCCGCCTCCGCCACCGTGTCCGGGAACACGGCCAGGTTCTGCACCGTGGCCAGGCAGCGCTTGTAGTACACGCGCACGGCCACCAGGGCGACGCACGCTCCCACGTCCTGGAACGCCAGGTGGAAGCCTTTGCGGTTGAGGTGGCCGATCTCGCGCACTTCGGTGTTGAGCTTCATCTTGCGCTCGCCCAGGTCGCCCTGCGTGAAGCTCTCGTCCGCCGCGATGGTGTCGATCTTGGTGTAGCGGTCTTCCCGGGTCACGCCGCCGAGGTCGCGGTCCGACTCCACGTACAGGAGGTTGAACGTCTCCTTGCAGGTGCCCGCCACGCCCGGGATGCTGTTGCAGTCGCGCAGCGTGAACTGGAGCTCCACAAAGATGCGCTGGCCCCCCCTCCTGGCCACCCAGCCCGTCTGCAGCCAGTTGTTCTGCTGCAGCGGCTCCATCACGTTGCACACTTGGTACGTCCGGATGGGCTTGTACTTCTCGTCCACGCCGCTGATCTCCTCCCACTGTGGAGAGAGGGAGAGGCGGGCGTTAGAGGAGGAGGAGCTTAGCCCTCTCCATGGAGACAAGAAGGTGACACCGGGCCAGAATCTGTGAGAACACTCAGAAGGTGTTTTTATTTGATTCCTTAGTAAAAACACCTGTTATTTAATGAATGCAACATTTCATTTTTCATTCATTTAAATTATAATAAAAAAAATATATACATAATACAACAACAACAACAAAAATAATAATAATAATTTTAAAAAAAATTAAAAAATTGAACTGAACGGAACAAATAAATAAATAAAAAATATATATAAAATAATTAAAATAAATAAAATAAATCCAGGTAAAGCACTAACATCTGCACAGATTTTCCACAAACGTATCCACGGTCGCTCCTAAAAATATCTCTCAGTTTGATTAAAATCTGGCTGCATTAATACTCACTGGAGTAAAATAAATGTTGAAAACGGACGCTTTTGTCAACCGTGGCGTTCATCACACGTCAGAATTACTACAAAACGTGTTATGAACGTGCGTGGGACGAGGCGGTCCACGCGCCGAGTCATCGTGAGTGGCATTTAGGCGATAATGAGTCAGAACGTGTCAGCGAGTCTGACGGCGTTTACCATCACGCTGGAGTTTAATTAGACACTATCGATACCCCGGAGTCAACGAAGTGACATCGTGTTGCCCTGATGATCTTTGTACAGACGGAAGCGTGGATTTATCACAGTTTCTGATCGACAATGTTCACGATTATGCGTCAAACTTTGGAGGGCGAAATGTGATTATTTTTTTGTTTTAAATGGCACGGATTGAAAGGGTTTTTAATAGTTTATGTTGGTGAAATCGCTGCTGAAAGCCAGTTGCGTTTTGTTTCCGTGAAGACAAAATCAGACCAAATGAAAGATCTCCGCCCAGCCACTTCAGGACTCGATGAAAGCTTTGCTCATGTCGAAAAAATAGGAATCATTTTTTACCTTTCGCGAGCCACAATGTTGAAGATTTTAAAAAAAAACACTTTTCTAATCCGCATCGCATTTCGTGTTGGACCGCCGTCGGGCTAAATCGGGGGGAAACGTCGACGGACATGCCTGAAATGTCCCGCAGTTTGGCTTTAAACTCATCTACACGCTCCATTTACTCAGTCACACGTGTTTTTTTTAAAAAATGTTTATTAAAGCGCATTTCATTCGTTTCATTTTCTCTTGTTTTTAATTATAAACGCTTCCAATGTGCACGCGTGAGGTGCTGAACCAATGTTAATTACTATTTATTCTATGCTTATTGACGTATCTTTCTGCTAATTAAGACACTTTCCTGTTAATAAACACTTTAATACTCGTTATTATGATATTTTTCTACATGAATAAACATTAATAAGTAAAAAAAACTACATTTCTATACAAAATATTCCTCCTAAACCTAATTTATGCACAAATAAAATGCAGCAATAAAGTGTTAATTAATAGGAAAGTGTTCTAATTAGCAGCAACACAAGCCGATAAAGACTTTAAGTAGCGAAATACACTCAAATTAACATTGAATTAACGACTTACATGTGCAAATGAGCAGCTAGTTCGACGTGTAAAACAAATCAACAACGACAACGACAACGACAACAACAACAACAAAAAAGCACATTATCGACATTCAGACACGGCAACAAAACGGCCGCGCACGATTCCGGAACGTACGTTTGCAGCTTGACAAACCGAGAGAGAGAGACAACGTCGGCGCGTTACGGGCTTCACGAGCGAGATGACGAGCAGTTTCTCATCGTTCTTCATCGCGTCAGCGGGAGAGAGCCGCCACAAACGCCTCCTCCAGACGACGACAAACGACGACTCGACGACGCGGAAGAAAATCTCACTCTTTCCCCCCTTATTTTCATTTATACTTAGTGAAAAAGAGTGAGTTCGTTCCGCCGTGCGTTTCCTTTTTCTGGCGGTAAAACCTGAAAAACTCCTTCACCTTAAAACTGGCAACGTATTATTGATTATTGTGGGGGGGGAAAGGGGGCTGTGATTGACAACGCCGTGGCGAGGAAAACAGCTTCGGTTTTAATTAGAACGTCGGCTGCTGGTTTTTACCGAGGTGGGAACGGAGCGTGTTTTTTTGGCGCCGAGAACGAGAGACGGAATTAGAGCCCGTGTCTCGCGCGGAAACGCCGCCGCCGCTCCGATCATTCGCCGCTGTAGCACCCTTTTCCAGTTCTTTGTTGTTGTTTTTACGCTTCGCCAAAGATAGTTTACAGGTTCGTTAAGCACCGCTCTGATGGACAGCAATAACAGCAAAAAAGTCTAATGTTGTTGATAATCCAAAAGCACCACTGAGATCTTCAACGCAGCACTAAATGTTCATCTTTTGGTCTCGCTAACGAGCTCTTTCTATCTTTTCGTCTATCTTTTTTGCAAATGGATAAATAAAAATATGCAAATACAGGTTTTTTTTCCTTTGCGACATAATTCCAGTCATCTAGCTCCACTTATTTGACGTCTTCAGGAGGCATGAACAACGTAGAAAGTGGTAAACGTTGACAAAAACAAAAAAAACGCCCAAACCTTGATGCATAGTAAAGGCAGCTCATGGGGTCAAAATGAGACCACTGTGCGCCGTCTGCGTTCAATTATAAAGCGGTTTGATCGACTGTTAGCATGCTAGCTGCTGTGCGGTAGCTCCACCGTGACTCTGATGAACGTAACGCGGTGAGTTATTATGACATGAACTGGTTTTTAAGGCAGTAAAAAAAAACTGTAATTAAGCTTCGGAGTTACGACCCAATTAATTCTATCTCTAAATTACATTCATAAATCTGGCTGTGAAAACTTTGCCTGACGTAAAACTGGCTGGAGTGATCGAGGCCAACAGGATATCACATTCAAATATACAACGAGAAAACAGCCCGGCACGTAAACAATGTGGGTGAAAAGACTTACTCCATTTGGGGGAAAGGAGGTCCAGCCCAGCTCCGCCTGCGTCTCCTTCGAATTCAGCAGCACCACTGAAACAGAGACGAGTGCGGGGTTAGAGAGCGCTTCGTGTCCCGCCTTATCTCGCTCGCCTTAATGAGTTTGTCAACAGCTCCGACTTCACCCGCGACATGACAAGATAAAGAGCGGCTCATCGGAGCGGGAGAGGGCCGCGCCGTGGCACTGTGGATTTGGGATAATGAAACAGAGCTATTAGTGCAGAGGAGGCTTGTCAAAACGCAGCGAGCGCTAAACTGTTCTTTGATAAGTCCATTAATCCTATCTGCAAAGGAGCGCGCCGGACATAAGCTCTCAAAGCGAAGCAGGCGCCGAACTTCACAAGTTTAGAAAGAATTCACGAGGGAAAAAGAGGAGCGAAGCTTTTAGAGAGAGACATGCCTTTATTGTGCGTTTTTGATGCTGCAAAACAAAGAGATTGAAGAGTTTGTGTTTCAGAACCACGGACAGCTCCTGCATATGGAGCGAGGACCATGGACAGCTCCAGTATATGGGGCGAGGACCATGGATAGCTCCTGTCTATGGAGCGAGGACCATGGACAGCTCCTGTCTATGGGACAGTTCCAGTATATGGCGTAAGGACCACGGACAGCTCCAGTATATGGAGTACGGCTGCGTTCAAACTGTAGCCAACACAAACCCAGAACTAAACATGGACTGGACCAGAGACCAGAGACTAGACCAGAGACTAGACCAGAGACCAGACCAGAGACTAGACCAGAGACTAGACTAGACCAGAGACCAGACCAGAGACTAGACCAGAGACTAGACTAGACCAGAGACCAGACCAGAGACTAGCCAGAGACTAGACCAGGAGACTAGACCAGAGACCAGAGACCAGAGACCAGACCAGAGAGACTAGACCACAGACCAAGACTAGACCAGACCAAAGACCAGACCAAAGACCAGACCCAAAGAATAGACCAAGAGACTAGACCAGAGACTAGACCAGAGACTAGACCAGAAGACTAGACCAGAGACCAGAGACTAGACCAGAGACGAGACTACAGACCAGAGAGTAACCAGAGACTAGACCAGACCAAAGACCAGATCCAAGACCAAAGACTAGACCAGAGACTAGACCAGAACGAGACTACAGACCAGAGACTAAACCAGAGACTAGACCAGACCAAAGACCAGATCCAAGACCAAAGACTAGACCAGAGACTAGACCAGAGACTAGACCAGAGACCAGAGACCTAGACCAGAGACCAGACCAGAGACCAGACCAGAGACTAGACCAGGGCAAAAATCAGTATGATATTGGGAAACACAAAAATGAAAAAAACAGTGCAAGTCTCAGTTTCAGGACCATGGACAGCCCTGTTAATAGCGATGGCTCAATAAAAGGAATCGAAAGTACTTTTGGGCTCCTTTGATAATATTTTAGAGATGCTGAATGTTTTTGTACCGAACTTTCACAAAGAACATCCTGAGCACGGCAGAACAGACTGAGCCACGCCTCGATTCAGGAGTTTCCGTATAAAAAACACGTGTAATTGTTTCTCTTCTGCATTAGACTTCACAAAGACTCAGTTTGGTCTCATCGTTTCCGGTTTGGATCAAGTTAAAGTGACACTATGGGACTTTTATTAGAGGGATAAAACACACACTCATGTTCTCCTCATTATTAAAGGCTCACGTAACGTCTTCACCGCGTCACGACTCCTCTTTGTTGAACTGTGCACTCAGAGCTCTTTGTGTTTGAGGCAAATATTCCATATTATGTCTTTAATAATGTCCGGGTGAAAGGACAGAAACGTAGTGCTCTAATGGCCAATTATCTGTAACGACGGCTGATTTTTACAGCGAAGAGAGAAAAGGCTTTTGTGTCGTTACCTGAATCATCTCCAATTAGAGATGTTCTGCTCCTTTATACGGCTCCTGAGCGCGATCCTCTAAAGATCCGCTCCAGAGCGCGATCCTCTAAAGGTCTGCTCCTGAGCGCGATCCTCTAAAGATCTGCTCCAGAGCGCGATCCTCTAAAGATCCGCTCCTGAGCGCGATCCTCTAAAGATCCGCTCCCGAGCGCTATCCTCTAAAGATCCGCTCCCGAGCGCGATCCTCTAAAGATCTGCTCCTGAGCGCGATCCTCTAAAGATCTGCTCCAGAGCGCGATCCTGTAAAGATCTGCTCCTGAGCGCGATCCTCTAAAGATCCGCTCCCGAGCGCGATCCTCTAAAGATCCGCTCCCGAGCGCGATCCTCTAAAGATCTGCTCCTGAGCGCGATCCTCTAAAGATCTGCTCCTGAGCGCGATCCGAGCGCATCTCTCAAAGATCTGCTCCCAGAGCGCAATCCTCTAAAGGTCTGCAGATCGCGATCGTAGACTCTCGCGAGCGCCAATCCCGTCTGCTCCGACGGTCTAATAAAGATCTGCCGCGTCATCTGACAGATCGCCGCTGAGCGCGATCCTCTATGGTAAGATCTGCTTGACCGACCCTCAAAGGTCACTCGAGTCGGCACTCTAAAGATCTTCCAGAGCGATGATTCCTCTAAAGATTCTGCTCCTGGGACGGCGATTCCTCCTAAGATCTAGCTCGAGCTGAGCCTCTAAAGTTCTGCTCAGCTCACTGTGCCTTCACAGTGCGGTTTCAGCTTCTGATAGGAATGGGGCATTCTTTATCCAACCAATCCCAAACCAAACATGTCGTTAAGCTTGCTCCCAACGCAAACTAAAGCTGGTTAGTTGAGGTCCTAAACTCTGCTCTATGTTTCAGAACAAATGATCACACTGAGACGTTGGACTTTTGTCTTCTCGCTGTCGCATGAGACGATACACTCGACTATTCACAGATGTTGCACACTTCAAAACAGACGTTACATGCGTTACCTAAATGGAACCTCAACGTATCTGTTGTAACTTACTCTTGGAACTTCTCAACCCTCTTCCATGGCTCTCCTTGGTTCATCCTAATTATTGCGGTTTCAACTCTTCCTTCTCCTATCTCCTCTCTAAAGCTTTCTTCTCCCTTCATTCTCTCCCTCTCTTTCTTCCTCTCCCTCTTCCTCTCTTACTTCATCCGTCGCCCTCTTCTCCTCCTCTTCTTCCCTTCTTCTTTCTCGCTCTTTTCTCCCTCTTCATTCTCGCTTCTCCTCCTCCTATCTTCTCCCTCTTCTCCTCCCTTTATCGTCCTCGCTCGCCTCGTTCCCTCTTCTCTCCCTCTCTTCTCGCTTCTCCTTTCCCTGTTCTCTCCTCTTCCCTCGCCTCTTCTCTCCCTTTCTTCCTATTCTCCCTCTTCTTCTCGTCCTCCCTCTTCTGTTCTCCCTTCCTTGCTCCCTTTTCTTCCTCCCTCGTTCTTCTCGCCTCTTCTTCCCCTTTGTTTCCCCGTCTTTCTTCTTCTCCCTCTTCTCCTCCGCCCTCTCCACCCCTACTTGGGTCAGCCTACCGGTCTCCCTTCATCGCTCTGCATCTTGCTTCCGCCTCTCCCTCCACTTCTTCCGCTCTTCTCCTCCCCTCTTCTTCCCTCTCTTCTCGACCTCTTCTTCTCCCGCTTCTTCTCCTCCGTCATTACTCCCTCCTCTTCTCCTCCCTCTTTTCCCCCCTCTGTTCCTCCTCTCTTCCTCGCTTCTTCGTCTCTCTCTACTCCTCCTTTCTCTCTCGCTCTTCTCCTCCCCTTCTTCTCCCTCTTCTGCTCGCCTCTCCTCCCTCTTCTTCTCCCTCTTCTCCTCCCTCTTCTCCTCCCTCTTCCCCCCTCTTCTCCTCCCTCTTCTTCTCCCTCTTCTTCTCCCTCTCTTCTCCCTCCTTCTTCTCCCTCATCTTCTCCCTCTTCTTCTACCCTCCTCTCCTCCCCTCTTCTGTCTCGCTCTTCTTCTCGCCCCCTTCTTCTCCCCTCTTCTTCTCCCTCTTCTTCTCGCTCTTCTTCTCCCTCTTCTTCTCCCCTTCTTCTCCCTCTTCTTCCGCTCTTCTTCTTCCCTGCTTCTTCTGCCCTGCAGTCCCTTCAGATGCCTTAACAGCGGCCCACAGAACACATGCTACGGGGGAAATGGAGAGCTGTGGAGTCGGGTGCTAGTCCAAGTCACAAGAACCTGCTCATCACGGCTGAAGGACTTCTCCTCAAACCAGCACTTAGCAAACAATGCAGCTCGCCTTCAGCTGGACTCTCTCAATATTCTGTTGGAGCCTAGTTTAGACCAGGGCATACCTGTTCAAAACCTAGTTCAGGACCTGGTTTGAGTCCTGCGTTCAGCCCTGGTTCAGGCCCTGTTTCAGCCCTTCTCAGCCCTGGTAGGTTCAGACCTGGTTCTGCCCTGGTTCAGCCCTGGTTCAGCCCTTCTTCAGCCCTGGTTCTGCCCTGGTTCAGACCTGGTTCAGACCTGGTTCAGCCCTTCTTCAGCCCTGGTTCAGTCCTGGTTCAGCCCTGGTTCTGCCCTGGTTCAGACCTGGTTCAGACCTGGTTCTGCCCTGGTTCAGCCCTGGTGTCTCCGAGAAGTTCTGGAATCATAAGATCATTGCTCGTGACAGACACTAGATCCTGGACGTTAATTTGAATTACTCGTGGCTGCGGGCGCGGCTCCAGCGGCCGTAAACACGGGCGCTAAAAGTCACAATCGCTCCATAAAAACATATTTACTGTCGCATCTCTTTCCAACGCGTGTTTATAAATCGCCCTCGCGGCGAAACACTTCTGGATAAAGACGCGGTATAAACTATAAATGGATCGTTATTAGACAGTGGACGGGAAAAGGCGGGCGCATTTCAAGAATCCATGTGTTAAATAAAGTTCACGGTATCGTTCCGTTGCCGCGGCTTCGACTCCAATCCAGAAGTCACTTTCAATCTGAAGGTGAGCTACATCAGTCTCTAAAGAACGGCCCCGCCTTCGTTTACGTTCTGCGGCGGCGATGAGCGGGACATTAGCGCTGCTGTTCGCTCGTCTGATCACTTTACTCCGGGGTTTGGTTTGGCCGTGTTGTCGTTGGCAACGGAGGAAAGATAATGCCCTAAAACAGCGGCTGGTTTTTATGTGTCATCACTGTAATCAAGGTAACAATTAGTCTTCCTGTTATTCTACGCTAATTAAACCAATACAATATGCACGCAATTAAGCAGCCCCACCCCCCAGTCATGTGACATTCTGATTTGTACTACACCAGAGCTAAACCAGGACTAACCACGGACTAAACCAGGTCTAACCACGGACTAAACCAGGTCTAACCACGGACTAAACCAGGTCTAACCACGGACTAGACCAGGTCTAACCACGGACTAAACCAGGTCTAACCACGGACTAGACCAGGACTAACCACAGACTAGACCAGGACTAACCACAGACTAGACCAGGTCTAACCACGGACTAAACCAGGTCTAACCACGGACTAGACCAGGACTAACCACAGACTAGACCAGGACTAACCACGGACTAAACCAGGTCTAACCACGGACTAGACCAGGACTAACCACGGACTAAACCAGAACTAATCATGGACTAAACCAGGTCCAACCAAGGACTAGACCAGGTCTAACCACGGACTAGACCAGGTCTAACCAAGGACTAGACCAGGATTAACCACGGACTAGACCAGGACTAACCACGGACTAAACCAGAACTAATCATGGACTAAACCAGGTCTAACCAAGGACTAAACCAGGTCTAACCACGGACTAAAGCAGAACTAACCATGGACTAAACCAGGTCTAACCAAGGACTAAACCAGGTCTAACCACGGACTAAACCAGAACTAACCATGGACTAAACCAGGTCTAACCAAGGACTAAACCAGGTCTAACCACGGACTAAACCAGAACTAACCATGGACTAAACCAGGTCTAACCAAGGACTAGACCAGGTCTAACCACGGATTAAACCAGGTCTAACCACCAAAACCAGAAACTAACCATGGACTAAACCAGGTCTAACCAAGGACTAAACCAGACTAAACAACACTAAACAGAAACCAAACAGGTCTCAAAGCTAGGTCTAACCAACAGACTACATCAGAGAAACCAGGTATGACCACGGACTAAAACAGGACTAGTACCAGGACTAAAGCAGGTCTAACAAGGACTAACATCAGAGCGTAAACCAGGTGATGACCACGACTTAAAACCATGGACTAGACCAGGACTAAAGCAGGTCTAAACCAAGGACTACACATCAGAGCTTAAACCAGGTATGACCACGTGACTAAAGCCAGGACTAGACCAGCGACAAAAAGCAGGTCTAACCAAGACTACCATCAGAGCTAAACGGGTATGACCACGCACTAAACCAGGACTAGACCAGGCTTGATTGGCTTGATGTGGAGGCTGTTGTAAAAGAAGGTAGATTTACTTTCCACCATCTCCATTTCTCCATTTCAGTCACTTATTATCTCAGATTAAACATATTCATCTTACATGACATGTAATATTTTGTTTTTAATCTACGGTTTTCTCATTTCTTTACTCTTTATTTAAGTCATTCTTGCGACCATTACTTTCCTGAGGTCACAAGCTGCAAACAGCTCAACACCAGCACAACCGTCCGCGTGTCGTCTGCTTGTTCTTCCCGTGCAGCACACACTCCAGCGTTTGTCTGATATAAGTCCTGCTCTTTTTGTAACGCCGTGGGGCTTTTCGCGGATGAGTAAACTCTGACAAGCATCTTGTGACAGATTGAATATTGTTTTCTCGCTGCAAAATCAGGTTACGAAAAGAAAAAAAAAGAATTATTCTGACACAATACTTAAATGAGGCGTTTTGAGGTGTTTCCTGTTCTTCTGTGTTTGTGAGCCGGCTTCTGGCTGAAACTTTGTCTGATTGTCTTTTGTTGTGATTTGAGCATGGAATCTTTGAGTCGCTTCCAAATATTTCACCGCTTCTGAAACGACACAAAAAGAGGCATCATAAACCCAGGTCTAAAGCCAGGTCTAAACCAGGTCTAAACCAGGTCTAAACCAAGGTCAACCAGCTCTAAACCAGGTCTAAACCAGGCCTAAACCAGGCCTAAACCAGGTCTAAACCAGGTCTAAACCAGGTCCTAAACCAGGTCTAAAACCAGGTCTAAACCAGGTCTAACCAAGGACTAAACCAGGTCTAACCCCACGGACTAAACCAGGACTAAAACAGGTTCCAACCAAGGACTAAAACCAGCTCTAAACCAAGGACTAAACCCAGGACTAAACCAGGTCTAACCTAGGACTAAACCAGGTCTAACCAAGAACTTAAACCAGGTCTAACCAAGCACTTAACTAGGACTGACAAACCAAACTGTCTAAACCTAGGACTAAACCAGGTCTAACCAAGGACTAAACCAGGTCTAACCAAGCACTAAACCAGGTCTAACCTGGCGACTAAACCAGGACTAACCAAGGACTACACCAGAACTAAACCAGAACTAAACCAGGTCTAACCAAGGACTAAACGAGGGTCTAAACAAGGACTAAAACAGGTTAAACCAAGGACTAAACCAGAAACTAAACCAAATCATAACCAAGGACTAAACCAGCTTAACCCAGAGATATTCAAATCCAAAGCTGTTATCTTAACATCCTCATCAACTGTTAAATACAAACGTTGGTCCTAGCAGAAGTTTTAAAAGAGTCAATAATGCACCACATAATCCTTTCAGACCACAGGGCCCCACAAAGGGCCCCACAAGACCAAAACTAAACGGACATTAACATCCGCCCAAACTCACATTTAAGACCCTCCCCGGTCTCCATTTTGCCACAGCTCATTTTATTTTCTGGATATATCTTACAAAGGGATTAGTTCTGGTCATTATAAGTCCAGTGAACTGTCCATGGTGCTTCATCCACCAGGGGCAAAGCCGGAGCCGCTCAAAGCCCAGAACGGGGCACCGAGGCCTGGGATAAAAGCCTCAGACAGAGAGGGTCCACGGGGGCCGACTCTGGACTATATCACTGCAGAGAATATGGGAGTGGAAATGAGCCGAAAGTGTGAGTCCCAACTGCCATGAACCAGAATGTAAGTGGTGAGTAGCAGCAATGTGTGGTAATAGTGTAATAGTAGTGTAACAGTGTAATAGTAGTGTAGAAGTAGGGGTAATAGTAAGTGGTAGTAGTTGTAGGAATAGTAGTAGGAATATAGAGTAGTAGTGTTAGTATATAGTAGATAGTATTAGTAGTAGTAATAGTAGTGGTAATAGTAGTAGTAATAGGTAGTAGTAATTAGTAGTAGTAATAGTAGTGGTAATGGTAGTGGTAATAGTAATAGTAATATGTAGTGGTAATGGTAATTGTAATAGAAAAATAGTGGTAATAGTAGAAGTAATAGTAGTGGTAATGTAGTGGTAATATTAGTAGTAATAGGAAGTGGTAATGGTAGTAGTAATAGTAGTGGTAATAGTAGTAGTAATACTAGTGGGAAATGGTAGTAGTAATAGTAGTTGGTAATGGTAGTGGTAATCAGTAGATGGTAGTAGTAATAGTAGTAGTAACAGTAGTGGTAATAGTAGTAGTATGTAGTAGTAGTGTAGATAGTAGTCGTAATAGTAGTGTGTAATAGTATTATGGATAGTAAGTGGATAGATATATATAGTGGATATAGCTAGTGTAGAATAGTTAGTAGTAATAGTATGGTAATAGTAGTGATATAAGTTAGTATGTATAGTAGTGTAATGGTAGTAGTGATACTGTAGGTAATAGTTAATAGTAGATAGTTAATAGTAGTAGTATAGTAGTGGTAATAGTAGTAGTAATAGTAGTTGGTAATGGTTAGATAGTAATAGCTAGTGGTATATGTAGTAGATAATAGTAGGGTATAGAGTGGATAGGTAGTGTAATACGTTACGGTAGGTAAGTAGTAGATAAGTAGTATAGTCTCATAGTAGGTGTAAAGTGTAGTCGTAGGATAGAGTGTGAATAGTAGTGGTAATAGTAGTAGTAATAGTAGTGGTAATATGTAATAGTAACAGTAGTAGTATAGCTCTACGTAGTAATGGTAGTGTATCAGTAGTGGTAATTTGTAGTGAAATAGTGTAGGTAATAAGTAGTAGGTAATAGTGTTGGTAATGGTAGTAGTAAACCGTGTAATGGTATAGTTATAAATATAGTGAATAGTAGTAGTAATAGTAATGGTAATAGTAAGTAGTAAACAGTAGTATAGTAATACTCGTGAATGGTAGTATAAATAGTAGTGGTAATAGTAGTAGTAATGTAGTGGAATGTAGTGGTAATGGTAGTGTGGTATAGTAGTAGTAAGAGTAGTTGTTAATAGCTAGTAGTAAGCAGTAGTGGTAATAGTAGTGGTAATTAGTAATTAGTAGTATGGTGGTAATGGTAAGTAGTGGTACTATTAGTAGTAATAGTAGTGGTAATGTAGTAGTAATAGTAGTAGGGTAATAGTAGTTGGTAATAGTAGTGGTAATAGTAGTGTAATAGTAGTAGTAGTAATAGTAGTGGTAATAGTAGTGGTAATAGTAGTAGTAATAGTAGTGGTAATAGTATTGTAATAGTAGTAGTAGTAGTAGTAGTAATAGTAGTGGTAATAGTAGTGTAATAGTAGTCGTAGTAGTAGTAATAGTAGTGGTAATGGTAGTAGTAATACTCGTGGTAATGGTAGTATAAATAGTAGTGTTAATAGTAGTAGTAATAGTAGTGGTAATAGTAGTAGTAATACTCGTGGTAATGGTAATAGTAATACTAGTGGTAATGGTAGTAATAATAGTAGTAGTGGTAATGGTAGTAGAAATAGTAGTGGTAATAGTAGTAGTAGTAGTGGTAATAGTAGTGTAATAGTAGTCGTAGTAATAGTAGTAGTAATAGTAGTGGTAATAGTAGTAGTAATAGTAGTGGTAATAGTAGTAGTAACAGTAGTAGTAATACTCGTGGTAATGGTAGTAGTATTAGTAGTGGTAATGGTAGTAGAAATAGTAGTGGTAATAGTAGTGGTAATAGTAGTGGTAATGGTAGTAGTAATACTAGTAGAAGTGGTAGTAGTAATCTTGGGTAATCCTGTGATGTCGTGCTTTTGAGGCTCGAGTGCTGTTTTCACCTTCCTCCCGTATGAAAACGTCAGAGTCACAGATGTCGACAATCCGCGGCGTGCGACTGTGAAATGGCACCGTGAAGAGGCGGAGCTTAGCAGTTTTCTTTTATCACAGCGTTTTGGATCAACAAAGCGTTTTACACAGAACAAAACGTAAAGGAATAATCAACATACGCTGTACTTCAAAATGACGTTCCAGAAGAGGAGGAAACCAAACCTTTCTACTTCAGAGGGATTTCACTTTGAACTGCTGCAACTACTTTATTTATTTTCATCCTTGTTTAAGCATTTATTTGCTCACAGAATAAAGCTAGTTACTTTTTTTTTTTAAATAACAAACCAATTCGGGCCAAACTTATCTGAGAAAAACAAAGTACAGAAGCCCGAGGGAGTCAAACGTCAGTCACCAACCGCTTCACAAGTGGATTCCGCACGCATGTGGAAAACGACTCTGCGTCCTGCGGCACGGAGCCTTTTATCGTGCCTTCTGAAAATTGACTCAACCCAAACGATAATTGCCACCGAAAATTGTGGTCGGCCCCATTTGTTAGAAAGCTGTACCTGTTTTCTTCTGATTCCACTAGACAATACAGACTTGATTAAATATAGATTTTTTGCCATGAATAGCACCGTTATGTCAAAGTACTCTTCCTCAAGTAGAAGGACGACGTGTTGGCGATGCATTGTTTCAAGTATTTGGAGAAACTACAGCTCAAGTACCTGTCTAAACATCTCATTTATACTTCAAAGTCGCTGTAATTGGAAGGTTAAAACGAGTGCAGGGTCAGATATATCACTCACGTAAAAGTAAAACTCCTCTGAGAAGTCAATTTGACAAAGTACCGCCCACGTCTGGTCACGGCGAAAGCGAAACTGCGACGCTGGCTCGGACTAAACGGACACGCGCCGCCCACTCCTCGCTCAGAGGGGCCGCGGCGCGCGTCAAACTCCGGGCACTAAATCCGAGCGCTTTATTTGAAAAACGATACGGCCGTTTCCCACAATGCCGTTCTGCTCGTAGAGACAGGACTGAGGACGATAAAGAACCCGGTCAGACAGTAATCCTGGGCTGGAGGAGACGGATGAAGAGGACAGCGCCGTAAATGTTTAGGACCAGCAGCATTTCATACACTTTACATTTGGTCTGACGTTTGGTTTCTGCAGACGATTATTTGAACAAGAACGGATTTTTTTTTTTCTCTCTCGCTTTGCCGGAGTTGCAATCTACCTCCCGCGGACCGGGTAAACAGAACTGCTGCGAACACATTCAACATAAAAACCTCAAAAGAACGTAAACATCTGGTAAAACTGCACCGCAAACGGAACAATTAGAAGCACAAACTGAGAACAGGGCCGAACTACTGTGAGTAGATTTGTGATATATGCAACGTAGACTCCAGAAGACTCAAACATCAACGGATAAACTCGTCCAGAACAGGTTTTCGCAGACGTCTGAACTATAGGAACGACTACAGTTTGAGTGAAGAATGGGCTTAGTTAAAACAAACAATGTGGAGCTCATGTCCATGGTTTATGTATCTGAGAAGGAAATGACATACGCTTCTTTTAATTCAAAAACGCAAATTGTTTGTTTGTAAGCACTTACTATCAGATTTTATAGCATTTAAAAGCATTTACTATGTTTTATTTTTAGTTAACTGTCATTTCACCAGGAGAGTCATGGAGGCATGGGGGCAAGAGGCAGCAGTTACACAGTCACAAGCATTAACATTAAAATAACTGAAACGTTTACGATAGCGTTTGTTGAAGTCTTAAAATACCTTATGAATGTTAATAAGTCATTAACAAAAATGTGTGTGTAATAAACCCTAAACAAACTGTTTTTAAGTGCATTAATAAGCTGCTTAATAAACTATTTGAATCATTTTAACCAGTAAGAAATGGTTGTAAATGCCTTATAAGTGCTTATTAACAAATAACGTGTGCTTATTAACTACTATACATTTTATATTTCACAAGCAATTCTGTAGTGACTTTCATTTTGCACAAATCACCCACATTTACCTCCAGATTTACCTCGAGATTTACCCCAGTTACCCCACATTTACCCAACATTTACCCCACAGTTACCCCACATTTACCTCCAGATTTACCTCCAGATTTACCCCAGTTACCCCACATTTACCCCACATTTACCCCACATTTACCCAACATTTACCTCCACATTTACCCCCAGTTACCCCACATTTACCTCCAGATTTACCTCCAGATTTACCCCAGTTACCCCACATTTACCCAACATTTACCCCACAGTTACCCCACATTTACCTCCAGATTTACCTCCAGATTTACCCAAGTTACCCCACATTTACCCCACATTTACCCAACATTTACCTCCACATTTACCCCCAGTTACCCCACATTTACCTCCAGATTTACCTCCAGATTTACCCCAGTTACCCCACATTTACCCAACATTACCTCCACATTTACCCCCCAGGTTACCCCCACATTTACCCCACATTTACTTGCCACATTTTACCCCACCAGTTACCCCACATTTTACCCCACATTTACTTCCAACATTTACCCCAGTACCCCAATTTACCCCCGGCATTTACCCCTACGATTTACCCCTACATTTACCCCACATTTACTTCCACATTTACCCCACAGATTACCCCACAATTACCCCACATTTACCCCACATTTACCCTACATTTACCTCCACATTTACCCCCAGTTACCACCACGATTTACCCATCCATTTACCCCAAATTTACCCCACATTTACCTCCACATTTACCCCACACGTACCTCCACCTTTACCCCACATTACCATCATTTACCCAAATTTCCCACATTTACTTCCACATTTACCCCACAGATTACCCAATTCACCACCCCACATTTACCAGCCTTCACGACATTCCGCCCACCACCCATTCTACGCCAAAATTTACCCACATTCAGACACCACCCACGCCCCACGTTCACTTTCACGCGCGCGACAGTTAACCAACATTTACCCATTCACCCTACCCCCACATTCACCAAGTTCCCCCACGGTTACCCCACGCCAGATTCCCACATTCACCCCAGACTCCCCAACCACATTCAGATTCCCACATTCACCCCACACCCCTCATTCACCAACATTCACCCACACCCCCACACGGTTACTCACACAGGTTACGCCCACAATTCACCCCACATTACCCAAGTTCATTCCACACACCCCACCCCCATTCCCACGGTTACCCGCACATTCCCCACATTCACCACATTTCCCACCCACATTCACCCCACATTCAACACACACACATCACCAATTTCACTCCCACGGTTCACCCACCCCACACACATCACCCACCCACATTCAACACATTCACCACACGCCCAATTCACCCCCCACATGTAAACACACATCACACCACATTCACGCACATTGCATTCAGCTGTCAGTGCAAACGAACAGGGGTTCATCTGCAAAAGTGGCTGGCAGTGATTTCATGTGCAAATGAGCAAAGTGGCTGCAGTGAATGTGAATGAGCAGCTGCAGACGGCGCTCCAACGCGGCGGCGGCGGCGCGAGGAGGAGGAAAAGGACGTTTTATTGTGTTCGTGCAGAGTTCTGATTGGGAAGGAAAGATTGCAGAGTGGGTCGTTTCTTCATGTGGACGACGTGTTCCACTCGTGTTCGTCGTGCTTAGAACACAAACATAAACATCAAATTATCGCTGCAACTAACGATGACTTTAATCGTCGCTAGTGAAATGATTCTTTCTTTTGTACATTATAACACAATATCAGACCAATAAAGGTGGAAATAAGACGATTGAAGACTTCTAGAAAGAGAATATTTACGAATAAAGTGTATTATTGATGCAAAGTCTCAATTACTTTAGTCTTTTTAAACATTTTGACTGAATACTGTGCCGCTGTCTTTGCCGTAACATCGTCTTTTGTGCGCGTTTTGGTTCCGGTTCGAGTAAATGCAGTATATAAGATTGTTTTTTTTAATATTCGATGTGTCGCGTTAAGTCGATTACGCCCAACAATGTGATGCCAGTGAACAATAGTGTTATTTCAATGTGTGAGAAAAGTGTAAAGAACTGTTTAAAACGACCCACACACATTTGATCTCTTTGTTTCCATCGAGTTTGTTTCGCAGTGACTGTGAACAGGAACGTTTTCTTCAAGCTACAGTCAACACAGACGAGGGCAGTCAGCGCTTCCACATCGGGAACGTCGTTTGGAAAATGTGCAAGTTTGAGTATCGAGTTTGTCTCTTAAGGTTTGAAAAAAATACAAAAAGAGCTGATAAAACAAGGAAACAGTTCCAGGTCTGAACCAGGACTAAACCAAGGCCAAACCAGGCCTGAACCAGGACTAAACCAAGGCCAAACCAGGCCTGAACCAGGACTAACCAAGGCCAAACGAGGTCTGAACCAGGACTAAAACAAGGCCAAACCATGTCTGAACCAGGACTAAACCAAGGCCAAACCATGTCTGAACCAGGACTAAACCAAGGCCAAACCAGGCCTGAACCAGGACTAAACCAAGGCCAAACCAGGCCTGAACCAGGACTAACCAAGGCCAAACCATGTCCTGAACCAGACTAAACCAAGGCCAAACCAGGCCTGAACCAGGACTAAACCAAGGCCAAACCAGGCCTGAACCAGACTAAACCAAGGCCAAACGGCTGAAAGGACTAAACCAAGGCCAAATGTCTGAACCAGGACTAAACCAAGGCCAAAACCAGGTCTGAACCAGGACTAAACCCCAACCCAGGCCTAACCAGGACTAAACCAAGGCAAACCAGGCCCTGAACCAGGACTAAACAAGGCCAAACCAGGCCTGAACCAGGACTAAACCAAGGCCAAACCAGGCCTGAACCAGGACTAAACCAAGGCCAACGAGGTCTGAACCAGGACTAAACCAAGGCCAAACCATGTCTGAACCAGGACTAAACCAAGGCCAAACCATGTCTGAACCCAGGACTAAAACCAAAGCCAAACCAAGGTCTGCAAAACCAGGACTAAACCAAGGCCAAACCAGGCCTGAACCAGACTAAACCAAGGCCAAACCATGTCTGAACCAGGACTAAAACCAAGGCCAAACCAGCCTGAACCAGGACTAAACCAAGGCCAAACCAGCCTGAACCAGGACTAACCAAGGCCAAACCAGGTCTGAACCAGGACTAAACCAAGGCCAAACCATGTCTGAACCAGGACTAAACCAAGGCCAAACCAGGCCTGAACCAGGACTAAACCAAGGCCAAACCAGGTCTGAACCAGGACTAAACCAAGGTCAAACCAGCCTGAACCAGGACTAAACCAAGGCCAAACCAGGTCTGAACCAGGACTAAACCAAGGCCAAACCAGGCCTGAACCAGGACTAAACCAAGGCCAACCAGGCCTGAACCAGGACTAAACCAAGGCCAAACCAGGCCTGAACCAGGACTAAACCAAGCCAAACCAGGCTGAACCAGGACTAAACCAAGGCCAAACCAGCTCTGAACCAGGACTAAACCAAGGCCAAACCAGGCCTGAACCAGGACTAAACCAAGGCAGACAAACCAAGCCAAACCAGGTCTGAACCAGGACTAAAACCAAGGCCAAACCAGCTCTGAAACCAGGACTAAACCAAGGCCAAACCAGGAACCAGGACTAAACCAAGGCCAAAACCAGGCCTGAACCAGGACTAAACCAAGGCCAAACCCATGCCTGAACCAGGACTAAACCAAGGCCAAACCAGGCTGAACCAGGACAAACCAAGGCCAAACCAGGCCTGAACCAGGACTAAAGCCAAGGTCCAAACCAGCTCTGAACCAGGACTAAACCAAGGCCAAACCAGGCCTGAACCAGGACTAAACCAAGGCCAAACCAGCTCTGAACCAGGACTAAACCAAGGCCAAACCAGCCTGAACCAGGACTAACCAAGGCCAAACCAGCTCTGAACCAGGACTAAACCAAGGCCAAACCAGGCCTGAACCAGGACTAAACCAAGGCCAAACCAGCTCTGAACCAGGACTAAACCAAGGCCAAACCAGCTCTGGAACTCGAGGCCCTAAACAAGGCCAAACCAGCTCTGAACCAGGACTAAACCAAGGCCAAACCAGACTAACCAAGGCCGGATTAAGTCGGTTGGAGGGCCAAGCGAGCAGACAAAAGGGCACTAAACGGGAAGAACATGCATTCATCTTGCGTTGAACACATTTCTGCTGGACTGACCAAAACGTTGTCTGACTATTGTTACTCAGACGCTCCTGAAAATATGAAGATGTCTGTCAGTGTGCGCCCACTCAACAACGCTGCAAGAATAAGAGATTTTATTCCGACTTCAACTCATTTCCATTTCATCATTTCTTCCTGCAATGGAGATGTCGAGCGGAGGAAAAGGTCGAATCTGAATCCTGCTTTTCGAGAACTCGCACCACTTCAGAAAAACCACAGAGGGGAAAAGACCTCCTGGAACGTGGCGACCCCCCGACCGACCAACAGACAAGGACAAAATACCGGGAGAAAAGTCGATGTGTTATGTACGAACGAGCAGCGCTGCAGCCGCTAAAATGTGCCTGCTCCGAAACGTCGAGAGAGAAGAAAAGAGCCGAGTCCGTGCCAGCTGCCGAGACAAACGAGCTGCGGGCACAGAGAGCAGCGGGCACAGAGAGCGGCACAGAGAGCAGCGGGCACAGAGAGCCGGGCACAGAGAGCAGCGGGCACAGAGAGCTGCGGGACAGAGAGCAGGGGCACAGAGAGCAGCGGACAGAGAGCGGGACAGAGAGCTGCGGGCACAGAGAGCAGCGGCACAGAGAGCAAGCAGAAGCGGGCACAGAGAGCGGGCACAGAGAGCAGCGGGCACAGAGAACAGCGGGCACAGAGAGCGGGCACAGAGAGGGCACAGAGACAGAGAGCAGCGGCACAGAGAGCAGCGGGCGGGCACAGAGGAGCGGGCACAGAGAGCAGCGTGCCCGACATACTATCACGGAGATCAGATGAATGACAAAAGAACATGAATGAAGAGGCCTTGGCTGCTCAAACACCTCAGACTTATAAATCAACACGAAGGAAGCAGCTGGACACGACTGACCCGGTACCATATTTATATTATTATTATCATTATTATTATTATATACTTATTAACAATTATTATTATCATCATGCATCATCATCATCATTATTATCATCATTATTATCATTATCATCATCATTATTATTATTATTAATCATCATTATTATCATTATTATTCTCATTATTATTACTATTGATATTGTTGTTATTATTATTAGTATTGTTGTTGTTATTATTGTTATTATTATTATAACTGCACATAATAATCACATTTAACACATTTCTTATCTTATGTTATTGTGTAATATGTGGATTGTGTAAATAAAGTAATAATAATAATAATAATAATAATAATAATAATAATAATAATAATAATAATAATAATAATAATAATAATAATAATAATAATAATAATAATAATAATAATAATGATAATAAGATGTATTTGGGTATCAAGTTTTGACGCTCTCAGTATCACAGTTGTATTTTTTAACAAAGAATATTAACCTTAAAAAGCATAAATACTCTGTCAAATCAACATTTGCGTTTGATAGAAGCTTCAGTTTGAAATTGTATACATAAAATACACTGATACCAATAGATTCATAAGCATTAGCAATAAGCATTATTTTTTGCAAAACTAAATTAAAAAAAGACAATAAAAAATAATAATAATAAAAATTCTGCTTGATTTGTATTGTTAATATTATGAAAACTCGCTCTTATAACTGTGATTTCAGTAGATTATTATTATCTTAAATCCTAAAACATGACTTCAAATCTGTGATCACGATTCGGTGTTAGCGCCCCATCTGCTGGCAGCGGCGGGAATTACGAACGCACAGAAGCTAGCTTGCCGCGGCGCGTTTATCCAAGAATCCAGCTGTAATTTAACGTGAGTTGAGGCAGAAATGCTCAGAACCGGTCTGTTTTTCTGACTTAAAAAGGACATAACACCTCCAGATCTTCAACTTTCACGTCACGAATCTAGAAAAGAATCTAAAGATCAAAACAAGACGCGCGACTGAAGCTGAATACAACCTCCAGATTCGTTTTTTTTTAGAAGGAAAGAGTGCGTTTTGCTTTTATGTTGATTCTTTTACCATGTTCCTCCGTGTGATCCGTGTGTGTTGTACCTCCCGGGCTGCCGTACTTCTGATCCCTGTGTTAAATATAAAAACCACAGGACCGGGGCGGGTGCTATAATCCGCTCTCGCCGACGCCTTTATCGCCCTCTCGGAATCCAGCGCCGAGCCTTAAGTAAAAGCAAGCTGTTTGGAAGAATAAACTCGTAAACGACAATCCGCACAACCCAAGGCTAATTAAGAAGGCTCCGGAGAAAATAATAGACCTTGGATTGCAATATTCGGTACATAAAGAGTCGGCGAAAACAAACAGTTTGGCACAAAGCATTAGCGCCGTAATGGGGCCGACTTCACCGCAGAGGACGCGGGAGAAAAGGACGGAAACCGAGTCAAATCCACCGCCGAGCGCCGTTTTTGAAGAACCCTGTTTAATTAGCAGCGTTTGAGTGCGGCTTGTGAACCTGTTCTGCGCATGTGTTCGTACTCCTCGTCCTCATATCTTTGGGATTCTTCTTCCTGTGAGTGTAGATAAAACCGGAGACTCGAAGAAGCCCTTCTTTCTGTAGCTATGAATTCTACGCTTTGTGCATTTGTCCCGGACGCGCTCTTTGGTCCAGCCGCAGCCACAGAATGTGTTATTTACGCAAAGGTGTCTTCACTGTGGCACGTGAGATAATACATATAATTATAAGACGCAGCAGCACCACAGGCTGCTTCTTTCACTAGTGTTTTAATGTGTTTTCTAATAGAACTAACTATCTTAAATCTCTGTTCAAGGGGTTAGTCCACGGAAAGGTCTCGACTATCGAAAACGAGGTCCAGATGAACGCTTTTTCCGCGTTTGACTTTCGCTGGACGACACGGAGAGAGTCACATCGACGTGTTTCTTCTACAGTCACTGAATCGGTCGACGGCGTCTTCATTTGACTGATTGACAGGCTTGATCGGGGCCACAGCAGACGCGAGGGGGGGGGGGTTGAGCTGGACCATGTTCTTCAGTCGACTGTGGCCCGAGCTGTTGTTTACTGGAATCAAAAATGTGTTTACTGAAATAAAAATATACTAAATCAGCAGCTCATACAGTCAGAGAGATGGAGAGAGGCCATTAGAAAGCCCAAATTATTTAGGTCTTGTGGGAATGTTAAATTATTGCTGCTGCTTGCTGCTGCTAGCTCGACTTGTGCTGTTAATATCTTTGTAGTAACGCCTATTTTAAAGCCTTCTAATGCAGAGATGTGGCTTCCATGAGCCGTCGGTGTTGGAACATCTCAGGCTTTTGCGTGATGAATGGATCCAGCACTTTAAATGTGCCCTGCTTTTCCACCTCAGACTCTGCCACAGGATGCATTATTTACACAGGAGTCAAGAGTCTCCCTCCGCCATGTGAGACGGGGAGGCGGGGGAGAGGGGAGAGGGAGAGAGAGGGAGAGGAGAGAGGAGGAGAGAGAGGAGAGAGGGGGAGAGAGGAGGGAGGAGAGTAGGAGAGAGGAGGAGGGAGAGAGAGAGAGGAGAGGAGAGAGAGAGAGAGAGGGAGAGGGAGAGGGAGAGGGAGAGGGAGAGAGGAGAGCGGAGGAGG
>BJKM01000985.1:41574-66574 GCA_015082035.1 Chaenogobius annularis | reverse complement strand
TTCTACATGAAACATCTGAAACCTGTGCTCTGAGGTCTGAGCGTGGCCCCGCGTCGACACGGACCGCAAACAAAGGAAACAATCATCTGATGGAAACAATCTTCTGATGGAAACAATCATCTGATGGACGTGAGGCAATGTTCACTGGAGGTAGAAGACCACAGAGGTGTGGGAGGAGCTGAAGGACGTTATAATGAAGAAACGTGAACGTCCAGGACAAACTGAGGCCAGAACTCGAGCCTGGAACACCAAGGTCCACAGTGGGGTTGTTCTGTGCATGTGGTGGTAGTGGTTGGAAGGGCCGATGGTGCACTTTTGGCAGCCTTGCTTCCACCAGTCTGCCCCAGGGCAGCTGTGGTTACAAATGTTTGTCGGGGTTAGTTTCCAAAGACTGAAGTACTGACAGGTCCAGGCTTTAGAGTGTGGAGATGGTGGAGGACATTCATCTTTCTGGATCCTTTCCTCCAGCTCACGCTGCCGACTGAAGACACACGTTTCTTATCTTTGTTTTATTTTGCTGTAAATAATGGGAGCAGCGGCTGACACGCCTCATCCTCCAAACACCTTTCCCATCGCGTTTACTCCTTCACTTGTGATGTAACTCCTCCTGCAGCGTATTTGTGTCGCTCCTTTCAGTTTGGTCACCGCACGAAGAAACGTTTGCACATTTGGAGAAACAGATCATGGATGAGATCACGGATGAGTACGACTCGAGTGTGTTGTGAGCGTGAGCCGGCTGCTCCAGTGAAAGGACAGGAAATCTGACTAAATCTCCCACAATCCAATGGGATCATGGAGTAAACAAAGATGGCCGCCCACAGGGGACGCTCACAGACTGGAGCTGTTCATGGTGACAGACTTCATGCTTCAGCGTGCTGTTTTTACACATGTATGTGCCTTAGACACACGCCAGGCACAACTATAACACAACTATAACACAACTATAACACGACTGTAACACGACTTTAACACCACTGTAACACAACTGTAACACGACTGTAACACAACTATAACACAACTATAACACGACTGTAACACGACTTTAACACAACTGTAACACGACTGTAACACAACTGTAACACAACTGTAACACAACTATAACACAACTATAACACGACTGTAACACGACTGTAACACAACTATAACACAACTATAACACAACTATAACACAACTATAACACAACTATAACACGACTGTAACACGACTGTAACACCACTGTAATACAACTATAACACAACTACAACACAACTGCAACACAACTGCAACACAACTGCAACACAACTATAACACAACTATAACACGACTGTAACACGACTGTAACACGACTTTAACACGACTTTAACACGACTGTAACACGACTGTAACACGACTGTAACACGACTGTAACACCACTGTAACACAACTATAACACAACTATAACACGACTGTAACACGACTGTAACACGACTGTAACACGACTTTAACACGACTTTAACACGACTGTAACACGACTTTAACACGACTTTAACACGACTGTAACACGACTGTAACACGACTTTAACACGACTTTAACACGACTGTAACACGACTGTAACACGACTGTAACACGACTGTAACACAACTATAACACAACTATAACACAACTGTAACACGACTTTAACACGACTTTAACACGACTTTAACACAACTGTAACACGACTGTAACACAACTGTAACACAACTGTAACACAACTATAACACAACTATAACACAACTATAACACAACTATAACACGACTGTAACACGACTGTAACACGACTGTAACACAACTATAACACAACTTCAAAACTACAACACAACTGTAACACCACTATAACACCACTATAACACAACTGTAACACAACTATAACACCACTGTAACACCACTGTAACACCACTATAACACCACTATAACACCACTGTAACACCACTGTAACACCACTGTAACACGACTATAACACAACTGTAACACCACTATAACACCACTGTAACACAACTATAACACCACTACAACACAACTGTAACACAACTATAACACCACTACAACACAACTGTAACACAACTATAACACCACTACAACACAACTATAACACAACTGTAACACAACTATAACACCACTACAACACAACTGTAACACAACTATAACACCACTACAACACAACCGTAACACAACTATAACACAACTATAACACAACTACAACACAACTGTAACACAACTATAACACCACTACAACACAACTGTAACACAACTTTTTTAAGGTAATTATTGTCCAGCGTCAAGCAATTTCCCCCAAACTCACGACACACAATATTTTAATTTCTATGAATAAAACTTGTATTTTGATGATCCAAAATGACCAAGTGAATTCCCTCGAATGACACATTGTAATCAGGGTCCAGCAACAATTGGGGACAATCAGGGACCACGATAAGGCCATTCGAATATCATTCAGTCCAAATGCCACCATTTTTAAAACACCAATTTCAACTCAATCAGCATGTTCCTAATAAAAATGCAAATGAAGATGAGAAATTAAAATCATTTATGTCATTGTTACAATTAAATTAAGGTTATAACTTTAATCAAATTTCACAACCAGAGCTAAAAAACTTTCCAGCCAGAATATTAGCCAGAATATGATTGTATTATTGTAAGCATCAGAGATGTTTCATTTGCTTTTGGGGCAATACATTTGGAATATTGTGAACAATTATATCCGATTTTTGGAGATTGCAGCTCATTTTGAAGGCTTTTTAACGCCTGGAGATGCATTATTTCTGCCTGTTGAGGCTCAAACCAGGACGTGAGGAGCAGAAGCAACTTAAACATCCTTAAATACGTCATTAGAGATGCCACAGTTCAGAATGGTGTCCTCCTTTAGATCATGGAGAATAATGACCATAAAAGGTGCTGATAACACACGGCAGTTCGACTCATGGTTTCTTCTGACTAAGAACGAGTCTCTTTCCCTGAGCAAAACCATCATATTTTTACAGCTGAACAATTTGGTGAAACTATCCAATTACTATTTTTCTGACAAGAATTGTGATTTTGAAATGTGTTTTTTTAATTCAGATTCTGTTGAAAAGTTAAAATTTTAAATGTGTCCAGGAGAAATGACAAAAAGAGTGAGATTAGAAGTGACAAACAGCAGATTGTACAGTTGTAAACTACAGTGTTGGCACATTTCTGCAGAATTAGACAGGTTATTTTGTGTTGTGCTGATTACGATTAGATTGTGATTGATCTTGCATTCCAAATTTCTTTTTATTTGAACAGTAAAAAATAAAAGGTTTAATAAAATTAACCAAATCATAAAAACACATTTATACATACAATATGAGATCAAATTATATAAAACCAGAGCACCGGCACTGCGGGTGGTCCTTGACCAGTGCTTTAAAAGCATTAAAAGGCATAAAATGATTTCATTTTCAAAAGTCTCTTGTTCCGCAGGAGGGGAGCAGAGCTGCTGAAGGCCTTTTTTCCTGTCTCTGGGTTAAAACGATGGAATTGTAAGATAAAAATGTCCTGAGAGCTGAAACTGTGAATACCGGATCTGATGTGCCATAAACGTGATCAATAATCAGGCAAAATGAGAGCTTCATACACAAACAAAAGGCAGTGCTGTTCTCTCCGTGCGCCCAATGATTGAACTGACAGTGGTGAGTTCTGGAACCTTCTGTGCTGGACTGGACCGGCACTGGACCGGCACTGGACCGGCACTGGACCGGCACTGTAACTGACGTCCGGACTGAACCTGGAAATGGACAAGTTTCACATGAATTGGACAAAAAGGGACTCGTATCAAAGGACATTTTGTGCCTTAAACTTTCTCTTTTTTTTCTTTTTTTTTTTCTTGGATGCCTTACTTTTCAATTGTATTTATTTATGATTACATTATTTATTTATTAATTCAATCCGTCTTTTGTCTAGCCCTGCCTTGTCTTTTTTCCCCCTTTCTTTTATATTCATTTAATGTATTTATCTATTTTATTATATTAATGTGTCTGTCTGTACATATGAATTGTGTTTTCTTGAATTTAAAAAATAAAAAAATAAATAAAAAGAGAAAAAAAAGGAATAAAGCATTTAATGTTGATTGGCAAAAAAAATTAAATAATGTAAAATGAAATAAAAAAAGAAAACCATGAATAAGGTGTGTGAAGTATACAATTCTCTAGTCCAAACAATGACTTAAAACCTGTGTAAAACGCTTATATAAACGCTGTCAGTGCTTTAAAACGTCACAATTTCAGCGATGCCCTTTTTGTATTTCCTTTCATTGTGATTTCTCCAGCACTGCCACTGAGGACAGCATTCAGCGGCCCATTAAATATGTTAAATTATGAGTCACAATCATTAGCATGCATTGATTTCCTGTCTGCAGAGGGTAACGAGAGTTTTTGTGGCTCGGCTCCAGGAACAAGACTGACACTTTTATTCTCAGCTCATAATGTATTTGCATTTGTTTCCAAACCGTTCACTAACTCGCTGTGACTGCGGCGCCATAATAATAAAAACACAGCCGACGTCACGACATTCTACGCCCCGGGGCTTGAAGCACGGAGCTCGCTGCTGGTTTTCCCGCTCTGGTTGGCTTTTTATTTACTATCTAAAAACAAGCGGACTTAAGCGCATACGTCAACAAAGCAATGAACCAAGAGGTCAAGGATCAAATATCTCAATGGGAACTTCGAATATGAAATCCCTGAGAGGCCAACGGAAAATAAAACTGCACTCCATTTTCTAAGATCAAAATAGTTGCAATGACATTTTAAAAGACATTTATTCCCATGAACTACAACACTCTTATTCCTCGCTTTATTTCTGTAGCGCATTGAGATTTTTAAATGCTTTATCAACCAAATAAAGGTAGAAAAATGGTGACTGAAGTGTAATATTAATGGAAAATCTGACATGGTTTATTCTTTCTTTCTTTTTTTAATATGCAGCTGTCTTTTTAGAGTCTGTAAAGTCCAGAGAACGACTCCAATAATTATTTCTAGTCAAGATTTGTTGAATAATCACTGCAGCCCGAATGTATACTATTATTATTATTATTATTATTATTATTATTATTATTATTACTATTACTATTACTATTATTATTATTATTATTATTATTATTATTATTATTATTATTATTATTATTATGTTATCTTTTTTTTATTGAACTTAGGGAAATGACTGCCTTTTTGCAACTCTGCTTCCTTATTCCTTTTTTAAAACATCTTAAAATACAAGTAAAATGACAGTATATGTAAGACTGAATAGTACTTGTAGGTCTTGTAGTCTGAGAATATAAAACATTTGCATATGGGAAGGTCCATGTCCCACATCGGAGCCAGAACCACCTGAAGAGCTCCTGTGTTTGTACAGTCTGAGATGAAGTCATTGGCGGTAACCTCGCTGTCTCCTCCACGTCCTCCTCACAGTGTGAAAGAGCAGGTTATACATATGCATCTACATCTGCTCAGGAGGACAAGTCCATAAAGGCGCGCCCTGTCACCTTTCTGCGACGCTAAAGCCGCTTTAAGACTCCTGTGGCATTAATGCGCTCTTAAAACACAACGCACGTGTGCATCCGAGCAGATGGAGCCAGACGTGAGCAAAATATAAGGCCAGACATACAATAGGTCTGTGTTTGGCTTCATTCATGCTTGTTCCGTTAACGCTTTCTTCCCTGCGCCCTCTTTGAGCCTCACAAAAACACTTGGTTTCAAATGTCCCAGATTTGCGACGACAAAGTTAGAGATCTGAAGGCGTTCTGTTCTGTTTTTAAGCCCATAAATCAACACAGACGTGTAACGAACGCCAGGGCAAGCTAACGTTTGTTTATTTCCTCATGGTAATTCCCTCTGCTGCCAGCAGATGGAGCGCTAACACCAAACCGTAATGAGGAAATGGCTGACTATTGCAAATAATGTGTTGTTTACAAAGCATACATTATTTTAAGCTCAGGACAATTACGACACAAATAATGCAGAATGTCTGTCCTTTACCGCGCAACAAAGTAAACCCAAATGTGAAGTGCGTTCGCATGTCGCCGTTTATTTTGTAATTCATGCGTTTGATTGACTAAAACTGGTCACACGCCTGAAGAACGTTGAGTTATTTGACGTTTGCGCTGATGTGAATGAAGGTGAATGAAGGATTCCACTGTTGTTTGGTCAAAAGTCCCGATCTTTCCTTAAACAGCCGTGACACATGTTCAGGCTGCGTGTGTATAAAGTCTGAGGCTGTCGGCCATTCGTCGTTTCGCCACTTCATGGGTGGATGTATTCTTGTAAATACACTTTTCTTGTGTTGCCAGGGCACTTTTGGCTCAAACACACAGAATATGGTCGGATCATTCAAAAAATAGTTGCGAACGCTTTTTTTCGAGTTCCACGTTCCCCTTAAACAGAAAGATGCTTTAGTCGATCACGGCCTTCATTCAGTCAAAACTCCTTAAATGACACGGCGCTTGTGTGTGTCGGGTGCGGTGTCTCGCTTCGGCACACAAAAAACAGCACGAAACAGAATTTGCCGGCCTTTAAAAACCAACCGCAAACTGCCGCCGTATGCCCACTTTCCCCTTCGGTCCCACTTAAGTCTGGTCATTCCTCTCGTAAACGTGGGCACAAGCTTTTGACACTGGCATTTTGTCACCCTGGCTCACATCTGTACACCGGTTCTGCCCTCAGGCGCTCTTCTCTCCCCCTCTTTCTCTCTCCTCATGTCTCCTGTCGCCCGGCACAGCTCATGTCATCATTTTACTGGATATTCTATCTGTTTTCCCGCCTCACGACGTGCTGTACTCTTCTGCCGCCATCGCAGCAGACTCTGTGGACACTATCGGAGACATTGATCCGTGTGGCATCAATGCGTGATAGAAGGACAGAGGGATTAGAAGGGGGAGAGATGGCAGAGAGGGAGAGAGATTCAGACAGATGGAGAGACCGAGACTAAATAAGGTGTTGATGGATTGGGTAATGCACAGAAGAGAGTCTGGACTTACAGCTGCCAGACTGGATTTACTCTATTCTTTGATTTAACGTCTGTGTCAAACCTGCAAAGAACAACGCAACTGTTCCTTCCATCCACCAAACAGGAAGGACTATTGGCCGGTTTCAGTCCTGTGACGTGTTTGTCGTCGCCACCACTTTGAGGGCGTCGTTGTGTGCTGTTGCCGCTCGTGCTAAAGGTTTCGTTGAGCTAAAGTGTTGCGTTGAGCTAAAGTGCGTTTGGTCGAGCGTGAACCGCGTTTGCGTCGAGCTTAAAGCGCGTTTGCGTCGAGCTAAAGTGCGTTTGCGTCGAGCTAAAGTGCGTTTCGTGAGCTAAAGTGCGTTTGCGTTGAGCTAAAGTGCTTTGCGGTCGAGTAAAGCGGTTTGGCGTCGAGCTAAAGTGCGTTTGCGTTGAGCTAAAGTGCGTTTGCGTCGAGTCTGGACGCGTGTTGCGTCGAGCTAAAGCGCGTTTGCGTGAGCTAAAGGGCGTTTGCGTCGAGCTAACGCGTTTGTGTCGAGCTAGCGCGTTTGCGTCGAGCTGAAACCGGTTTGTGTCGGCTAAAGCGCGTTTGCGTCGAGCTAAAGCGCGTTTGCGCAGCTAAAGCGCGTTTGCGTCGAGCTAAAGCGCGTTTAGCTCAGCTAAAGCGCGTTTGTGTCGAGCTAAAGCCGTTTGCGTCGAGCTTACAGCGCGTTGCGTCGAGCTAAAGCGCGTTAGTGTCGAGCTAAACCGCTTTGCGTCGAGCTAAAGCGGTTTGCGTCGAGCTAAGAGCGTTTGTGTCGAGTAAAGGCGTTTGCGTCGAGCTAAAGAGCGTGTGTGTCAAACTAAGCCGTGTTTGTATTGATATAAGGCGCGTTTGTGTCGAGTTATGTGTTTCTTGTGCAAAGTTCGCAGTTTCTTGATGTAAAGTTTGGCGTTTCTGGTGTAAAGTTTGCGTTTCCAGTGTATAGTTGGTGTAAAGTTTGCATTTTGTTGTAAAGTTTGTCAAGGGTTGACAAACGTGCCTCGCTTCTGTTTCCGTTTTACCAATCCTCTACTTTTGTGTCGAATGTAAAACCCGTCTATCTGAAATAAACCTTCAAAAGCCTCCCATACGGAATAAGTTGCCTATATTTCGATCCCAAAAAGTACTGATGTGGAAGAACGAGGCGAGTCTAAAGAACAGTATCGACACGGAGCGGACTGGATGATAGACGGCCGAGTTTGGATACGCCCATCCGTCAATACAGCGCCGCATTGGTCTGGATCGATACGGCCGCAACCCAATCAGTCAATGGACTCCCGTTTTTCTCTGCCGTCTGGAGCAGGGGGGCGAAAGGGGGGGGACGGAAAGAGCGAGCGACGGAAACGAGCCGGACCTCGTGTTCGATGGGGGCCGAAAAACATAAATAATACATGGCCCAGTCCGACGTGACACCGCGTAAATGAATGACCCGACTCCGGCATGAACGATGGAAAGACACGGGAAAGGGAAGGTTCTAGTGAGTCACAAACGCCGCCTTTACAACGCCGACACCGGGAGTTTGTTGGCCCAATCGAGCCGCGCGATTAATCATTTCGAATAGTCCAAAATCCACCGTCAATCCTCTGAACACGGCTCTAAAACACGTGCTGTCACTGCTTTTTTTTGTTGCTTTAAATGGCTCCGATTAAGTCATGTTTATGTTCAAGCGTTCAATATTAACAGCCATTTTTATTTGTTTTCATCCAAACTGACTCCGGACCACATTCAATACACAAGATAGTGTCCAACGTGGTGCACATAACGCCAATATAAAACAAACGTTACGCTCCAAAAGTAAGCAGAAACACGCATTTTCAGGTCAAATAAAATCAATCACAGCGCAATCAAACAAAAGCACGGCGAAATATACAAACAATGAATAACTAATGATGAGTAACAGACACACAACTCATGCAGTGTTTGTTAAAAGTCGAGAAATCACAATCGATCAATACGAGACTGAAAAAACGAGCTTTAAAGTTCAGTGACAAATGGATCCAGAGGAATTAACGCTCGATCAAAGGAATGTCATGTCTTTTAATTAAATGTGTGATGAATGTCTGCCGAGCCCAGAGTCCGTTCACCGTCCAGGTCCGACAAACGGCGAGGCGCGGGCCATTTCGAAGACCATTTACCTAAAAGCACATTTCAGCTTTAGACAAATTGCGGGGGGGGAAATATAACGGGATCGATACATAATTTCGGGACCAAAGCAAATCCTTTTAAAACTCTGAGGCCGTGACAGGACATCGCCACGACAACATCTGCCACGTGGAAACTGGGACGAAACCCGTGCTAAACCAGAACGAGACGAAAGGTTCGAATGCACGCAAAAGATGATTTTGGGGATTTATTTTGAATATTTATTATGAAAAATCCAGAGAGAGTGCGTTCTTATTTCTTTAAAAAAAAAATATTATTATTATTTTTAAACATACAGCAACAAAAATGTACATAAAACAAACTGACCTATGTAAAGAAAAATATGTATTAATAATAATAATAATAATAATAATAATAATAATAATAACAATAATAATAATAACAATAATAATAATAATAATAATAATAATAATAATAATAAAGAAAACATTAAAAACAATGTCCTTACAGGGCTTCCGTAGCTGTCAATGGGATATATTCATAAATTGTGTGAATGTCTTTGATAAAAATGGCAAAAATACTCCACGTTAACCATAGCAACATGAAATAATCCACATTTTGCGACAGAGTTATGGTGGTTTGAGCTTGAAGTGCCGCCCTTTTCTAGTATTATTATTATGATTATTATGATTATTGCGTTTCTCTCGGGGCTCGGCGGGAGGTAGATTATTCCTGCTGTTTCCAGATGCGGGGATTTGGCGGAATTTGGTGCCAAATCCCGGCTCCTCCCGAAAAACACAAAAACACGCTGTGGATTAATGTAGCAGCAAAGGAACCTGACTGCGTTTCTATGGCGATATGGAGTTTGTAAATATGTTTTTTGTTGGATGTTTTGCCGGGGCGTTTGGTGATTTGGTGTTTTGGGCTGAAGCTGGGACTCGGACTGTTTATTGAGAATATTATTCAGATTTTTTCTTTGTTTTCTGTAACACTTTATTTCTACGGCGGTGTCATTCCGCGCGGGGAAACAGCAACATGCAAAAATTGCGAATATAATAATAATTCTACAAGGATTATGAAAAAGCTAAAGCCCATTATAAAGCGCACAACAAACATCCTCATAATCATCCATTTCAACATTTAAACTGTCCATAGATTTAAAAAGACACATGACTAATACTAGAAAAATGTCGCTCTGAAAAGTATTGAAGTGTTCGGGCTGCAGGTCTTCAGTTTGGTCGATTAATCGGTCGATGGCATCTAAAGGCCGGAACACACTACAGGATTTTTTTGTCTTAATAAATTTTTTCTGGTATCATCCATCAATCACTAGCTTCTTTTCTATTTTAAAAATATATATATATTATTATTACTAGTATTATTATTATTATTGTTATTATTATTATTATTATTATTATTATTATTATTATTATTATTATTATTATTATATTTTATATCAAACTGAGAGAAAAGAGAGAGAAAAAAAAGAAAAAAAAAGTAAACAGAAGAAAAAAAAAGACTTACAAGAGCAGGGCCAGAGAAAACAGAATGCGTATTTTTTCTTTTTTTTAAAAAATCTTTTTAAATTTCTTTTTTAAAGGGCAACCCATAAAAAGAAAGGTTAAGACACACACGCATCAAAACAGTTGTCACATTTAGTCCAGGTTCTTTTAAATGTGTTTCCGTTTCCAGGTTGAGTCCGTTTGTGTCATCATTCCCCATCCATTTCCCCCACCGTAGGTATCCATCTATTGTCCATGGCAGGAGTTTTGAGGCCCAGATACATAGCTCTGAAACTGGGGGATGGCGTGTCCGAAACAGTGCAGCGGCGTGTTCATATCCATCCAATATTTACGTGCAACAGGACAGACCCAAAACACATGATACTGGTGAGTCTCCTGGCAACCACAGCTGTAGTAGTGGGCACTTTGACAAGGTAAAAAAAACGGGTCACATCACTTAAACTACAGTTGTATCTCCTCTATGATCATAAAACATTTACTTTGATGTTTCGGAGACTACTAATCCCTATTATAACTGCAAAAAAAAAACAATGTATGTACTGGACTATTTCTTCAAATGGGATTACTTCAGGAAAAATACAAGTGGATATTGTTTTTCTGCGGATTATTACGGACAGAATGAGTACAGCTACGGATGGATTGAACACCGTCAAAGTCCGTCAAAACCGGATTACAGGTAAGAAATGGGTTACGTTTTGTTGAGAAAATAATCTTTAAAATGATGTGTCGCTTGCTGGTATTGACAATGAAAATAAGAGCGATGATAAAGTCGAACGTCCAAAGTCCGGTTTCACACGTGGGCGGTGTGGAACAATTTAAGAACAATATTTTGCACAGAACGCGGTGTCGTGTTTCAGTCGACTATTTTTCCTGAGATTAGGAGTCACTTTTCTGTTCAAATGGCTGCTTGGCATGAAATGAAAACGTGTGGTTTTGTGGGAGCTTAAACTTAGACACTTAATAGACTAATCGATGCGCTGGACATGTCTTTAGTTATCAGTATGCACTTGTGGTATAACATTAGCAATTCTTATCAGCTAAAAAGTGAAGTTGAGAAACCCTCGTCCCCGTAGAAAACCCGGAACAGAATTTGTAAATATCTTTTGTAAATAAGGCGCGCTCATTACACTCATTGTTTCGCGCCGAGCGGCTCCTCTGTCCTCAGCCGGAGTTTATTAATAATGATGAGGGATAAATAAATCATGTACAACGAGAGTGCGGCGCCAGCGTCACGTCGAGCTAAAACACAGCCACCAATCCTAATTAATGAAATCAAAGAGGAAGACTAATGAGAGACAAAACAGCTTTTCCCCTGAGACAGAAGCACGAGCGTCTTCAGGCCAGAGCAGATGCATGATGGGAAATGATGTCTCTATTTCAGTGTCTGTTTGGTGCTGGTGAGACGTTCCCATGACAGCAGTTCAACGCAGATGAACTGAAGTTTCAGGGGGTCTCTCGTCCTGCCGTGAAGAAACATGCGACGCTCTAAAAGTATCGCGATATCGATGCGATTCCGACAGCGTTTAGTTATGATCAAAATGCAATGAAACGGCTCTATTATCGTTTTGGGCTGTTCCGAGCTTGAACTGGAACAGATACAACTTCAGAATGAGGGATAAAAATATTGATTAAAACAAAGTAAAGTAAAGTAAAATAATAATTGATAAATTAAAAAAAAATTAAAATAAAAAAATAAAAAAAAATTTAATTAATAAAAATTTAAAAATTTAAAAATTTAAAAATTTAAAAATTTAAAAATTTAAAATTTAAAAATTTATGTTTTAGAAAGTATGTATTTTCACACGAGAATCATAACTTTTTTTTTATTTTTTGGTATTGATCCACACAAACCATGTCAGGTTTGTCTAAATTAACACATGTTGTACAGCTGACACTATGTTGAATTCCCCTATACTATTGGCCAGTTTTACTTATATAAAAGTGTTGGTAATTGAAGGGAAAAAATAATAATGAAGCCATTAGGCAACGTGACGCTGTCTAAATAGATTCACAGTCTGACTGCAGAACGAGTCAGTTTTTACCTGAGCAGCAGCAAAGAATTTAAACTTAGTGATTTGTGAGGCTCGGAGAGGACAGGATTCATGAAACAGGCGCGAATCAAGCTAAAAACACGGCATTCGAGTAGGTATTTAATGAGGGAGCCGTGTTTATGTCCTAAATGCCACGTTTTGATAATCATCTCCACTAATTAATAAATAAGCTGCAAACTCCCAGCCCTCGTGAGCTCGTTTGTAGCGCTCGTTCGGTCCAGCTCCTTTGGCTCTTCCCGTGTTCAGTCCTCCACAGACACTGGCTCCTCTCTTATCGCCGGCCACATAATCAGCTAATAACCACCTTCTCTCGTGTTTTTTTTCGCTCTTGTTTTTGTAAATAGCTGGTGTCTGGCTGCGAGCGCTGCAGCTTTGGTGAGTGCAGATTTCATTACGAGTTGCTAATTGCTTGCTCTGGTCTCAGAAGCGCACCGCGGGGACGACGCAGAAAGTCCTCCCCGCGTTAAAGGCCCAGAGCCAGCCATTGTTCTGGAATAGGAATGTGACGATGAAGGGAAAGCAACAGGGCGCAGGAGGTGTTTTGGGTATTTTTGTTAAAGGTTCAGTGGTTTTGAATTATCACATTGTGGTTGGGAGACACTGGAGCGCAGGAGGGAAAAGGACCGAGCAGACATTTGTGAGAGAGAAATATGGTTTTGGAATGAAACAAAACAGCAGATTTTAGGGGATTTCTCTTCAACCTTGTGATTATTAGCTTGATGTTCTCAGTTTTGTCTAGTTTTGAATTGAATGTGCCCTTTAGTTTAGATTTGGTCCGGTTTTACACTGGTTTTGTGCTGGTTTTCTCCTGGTTTAGTGTGGTTTAGTCATTGGTCACTTCTGCATGCGGTTTGACTTACATTTAGTCCGAGTTTAGTCCTAGTTCTGTCCGATTTAGTCCTGGTTTAGTGCTGTTTAGCTAATAGTTACTTCCTGATTTGATATACATTCAGTTCTGATTTAGTCCTGATTTAGGTCTATTTATTGGTTACTTCTGCGCCTGGTTTGACTCACATTTAGTCCTGGTTTAGTCCTTGTTTAGTCTTGTTTTTTTGGGGTCCAATTAGTGTTGTTCAACTTCCGTGTCTCAATCCAGAACAATATGTCTTTACGATGAGGCAGAGAGAGCGGCGTAGCCAACATGTGTCTGTAATATTCATACGTGGTGCTGGATTTGTCAAATATATATGTAGAAGCTCGAATATGCAAACGCTGTGGCGCTGGAGAAGGAAGAGATTATTCTGACTCGACTGGCCCAGCGTTTCCCTTTCAGCGAAGCAGCAGCACATACATGTTCTAAATTTAAATTGCAAAAAATGTCCAGTCCCACAGATATTTTTGACCAAGTTGTGGAAGACATTTCATGTCTAGGAGGGAAACGGGAGGTCTAGAGGAGGAACAGGAGGGAGCCGGAGGGCTAAGGAGGAAACGGAGTCTAGAGGATGAACAGGAGGGAGCCGGAGGGCTAGAGGAGGAAACGGAGGTCTAGAGTAGGAAACGGGAGGGAGCAGGAGGGCTAGAGGAGGAAACGGGAGGTCTAGAGGAGGAAACAGGAGGAGCAGGAGGGCTAGAGGAGGAAACGGGAGGTCTAGAGGAGGGAACAGGAGGTCTAGAGAGGGAACGCGGAAGTCTAGAGGAGAAAACAGGAGGGTAGAGGAGGAAACGGAAACAAGATTAGAAAGAGCAGGAGGAGTCTAAGGAGGGAAACGGGAGGTCTAGAGGAGAAAACAGGAGGTCTAGAGGAGGAAACAGAGAGAGCAGGAGGGCTAGAGGAGGGAAACGGGAGGTCTAGAGAGACAAAACAGGAGGAACAGGAGGTCTAGAGGAGGGACGGGAGTCTAGAGGGAGGAAACGGATGGAACGAGTTGAAAAAATTAGGAAAAATCTATGGAGAGAGGAAACAGAGAGGTCTAGAGGAAGGGCAAACAGAGTTTGAGGAGGGACAGTACTAGAGGAGGAAGACAGAAGGAGGAGTTCTATAGGAGGAACAGGAGTCTAGAGGAGGACAGGAGGTCTAGAGGACGGAGTGAAACAGGAGTCTAGAGGAGGAACAGGGAGGTCTAAGAGGGACAGGAGGTCTAAGAGGAGGGACAGGTCCAGATGGACGACGGTACTGGGAGACAGGAAGGTCGAGGAGGAAACAGGAGGTCTAGAGGAGGAACAGGGAAGTCTAGAGGAGGAACAGGAGTCGTAGAAGGGAACAAGAGGTCTAGTAGGAGGAGACAGGAGGTCTAGAGGAGAACAGGAGTCTAGAGAGGAGTTGGAACAGGAGGTCTAGAGGAGGGGACAGGAGGCTCTAGAGGAGGAACAGGAGGTCTAGAGAGCAGACGCTAGAGGAGGCGGACAGGAGGTCTAGAGGAGGAACAGGAGGTCTAAGAGGAGGACAGGGAGGTCTAGAGGAGGAACAGGAGTCTAGAGGAGCGACAGGAGCGTCTAGAGAGGACAGGAGGTCTAGAGGAGGACCAGGAGGTTCTAGAGGCTAGGACAGGAGTCTAGAAGTCGAGGAGGAACCAGGGAGGAACCGTCGCTAAAGCGGCTCGTTCCTTCTCGCTGGTCACAGTCTCTTTCCTTGACACAAACTTTCACCTTCTCTCTGACATTTGACTCATTCACAGGCTAGCGTTAGAGCATTATAACACCGTTAGCATCAATACACACGTTAGCATCGCTGAACCAGAGACATTTCTGTCTCATCTTTCTCCAGTTCGAGCGCTCCCAGAATTAATCTTGGTATTGTGTGAATTACAGTTTCTTATTCTTCTTCTTTCTGTCTCAATCACCTTCACACACCTGCGTGCTAACGTTAGCATGTCCAGGCAAGCTAGCTTTCTAGTTCTAAAAGATGAGCTACAAGCAAAGGTACAAGAGCAAGTTTAAGGCCAAAAACAGCACAAATAATGCAGAATATGTGCTTTTTAAGACAAATAATGTAAAATAATGTCTTAACTTTTGAGAGTATTCCAAGAAGCAAGTACAACTCTGAATAAATGAACAATGAGGAAACGTGGTTATAAGATTAAAAGCTCATAAACGCTGACTCTGCATTCATATAGTACGACCTTTTTAACGACATTTGGAAAAGCGGCAGAAACAGAAAACGGCAACACATTCGGCGCAATCCGAGTCACTTTTCCTCCATTAAAGCCCAAATAAAAGTGCGGAACATGATACTATTTTGTTTGCATCGGATGTTTGCTGCGCTGTTTCACCTTGGCCGGACTTTTCCCGCCCGTTTCCCCCCGCGGAGCCCCTGATCTGCGTTCTCTCTCCGCTTCCGCGAGGCAGACGAGGAAGACGTTTCACTGCAGATGGGGCCCGGGTAATTATAGTCCATCATTTCTGACACTTTTACTCTTCTCTCCCTCTCTCCCTCCCTCCTCCTCTTCCTCCCCCGTTCCTCTCTAAAACCGACATTAATACACAGACGTTTGCAGATAATATTACCCATGATGCATTTCCTTCATTAGCGAGTGGGATGGAGACAAAACTGCGAGGCTAAACGAAGACGCGGCGGCGGAGTGTAAATGTTTATTCACGGTGGGAATATGTTCGATAAATACAAGATGTCGTCGCGTGTTTAACGAACATCTGCTGATTTTTTTGATTTTATTTTCATGACACCGATTCATTTATTAATTCATTTATTTATTAATTTATTTTTGGTGCGTTTTCCAGAACAGCGAGCAAAGGTGAAGGCGAATTAGCCAAAACGTGTACTTGACGGAGATGATTCTGCTTTAGTGACATCGTTTTAATATTTGCTAATGTCACGTTGAAGCGCCCCCTACAGGTCGGCCGACTCATTGAACTAAAATGCAGTTTAGATAAATATATTCGGAATTTAGCTAAAAATTGTAAAAAAAATAATAATAATTTAATCACAGAATAGCAAATTTTTTAGCTTCATAATTTCACTTCCTGTTTGTAATTGATGACATCATGATAGGAAATGCAACAGGAAACACTGGGCAAAAACTCATCTAATGTCACCATTTTTTTTTTTTAAATGGACAAATAAAAACAAAAAAAACACTATTATTGGTTGAATTAACATTTAGAAGGTCAAAAAAGTGTTTCATGGTGTAAATTCTGCTTAAATTTTGCCTGGAATGAATGTCACTGCTGTGATGTCACTTCCTGTCATTTTTCTACAGCTTTTTCGACTTTTCTCCACAAACACCTGCTCGACTGGTGTAAAACTGTCATTTATATGTACAACAGGTATAAACACACCGAATAAAGTCAAAGTTACTCAACCTTTAAAAACCTGTCATGCCACTTTAATGCCATAAGGTGGAACATTCCGAACAAACACGTGGGAAGTGAACATACAGACTGGTATTTTCACTTCAGAACTATTGTAGTAGCGTTCTCAAACTCGTGGAAAAAGTACAAATGGCAGAAATGTTTAAGGCGGTTCGGGCCCCACACTGTTTGGGAATCGAACCCGGAACCTTCTGGCTGTGAGGCAGGGCCGGTAATGACAATGACATTTCGTGTTCGGTATGCAAATCAATGGACACGCGGAGGGTTAATGATCCTCTGCGACTCCACATGAACTCTCTTCACAGTTAAATGTATTTGTCTTGTACTTTTACCGAGAGCGGGGGGGGTCGTCTCTCCGCAGATCTGACCCGTAACTCTCCGCAACTTCCACAGAAAGCACTGAAACGCGTCGACAGCAGGTATTTACGTAAAAGAAACACATTTAGAACAATCTGCAGATGGTTTACAGGGAACATATTGCGTTAAATATAGTTTTATTCGTTGTAACGGCTTCATAATTGGCTTTAAAGTTGTATTTTGATTTATTTATACACGTTTGTTTGCTTGTGAGTTCATCTCCGGGTCAAATACATGAAGGGTTAAAAAGGTCACATGTTCAACAATAAAAACACGTGCAGTCGGCCACGATCGGTGTGATTTTAAAACACTCTCAAGCGTAATATTTCCTCTTAGTTTGGACACAATTAGACGATAACAAACGCTGAAATGCTCTTATTCTGTCGAAAAGTTCACACCTACAAACACGACCCGAAACGCGTGGGATTCTTGTATTTGTTTAGCAAAGTTTCAATGTTTAAAATGTGATATTTATTCTGAAACTAAGATCTTGAATTTGGTATTTTCTAAAATCTTTCGTGTTTTCTTGCTGTTTCGTGACATTTATAAAAACACGGCCCGTTTCTTTTCTGAATGGAGATCGTACATTGAAGTAACTCATGATCCGCCCCTCACGTTTGTACTCGCCTCACGTTTTCCTGTCTAATTGTCGTCAAGCTGAGGTGTGGCATTTTTTACCATTGATTTCAGGTAATTGCTGTCCACTAATTTGATTTCCAATGTTCCGGTGGAACCCCTGTTATTTTAGATCAAATCAGACGAGCGTGAGGCTAATTAGTGCAAGAGATTCTGACTCTCTGTGTGTAAAATGAGAAATAAAGAAGATTATTGAAAGTAGAAGTCCTGCCCTTTAACAAAATAAAACTCATACCAGACGTCTGAAATAGAATCAAGATTTCAGTGGCGCCTCCTGTCTGAAAAATCACGATTAGATTTTCTTTCTGTCCAGTACAATTCTTTCAATAAAATCCAAAGATTACAAAGTTAGTCAAGTTTTACAGCAACTTCTTCGACTAGCATCTACTTAAAGATCATCATATGATACTAATTGATCATCACAATGACTCTTTCAATCATCACATGACACTGAGATCATCACATGACACATTAAAATCATCACATGACACTTGTAGATCATCACATGACACTAGAGATCATCACATACACTGCAGTAACATTCATGCATGACACTTTAGAATCATCCACAACTATTCAAGCAATACGACATCACATAGATCACTATACATATTCACATGCACTAGTCATCCACATGACACTTTAGATCTATCACATGAACCTTTCACGATCATCACAGACCTTTGAGATCATCATGAAATGAGAGCTACTCCATTAAATCATCACATGACACTAGTAGATCATCACATTAACACTATTAGATCATCGACATGACACTTTCAGATCATCAAATGACCCTTTCAGATCATCCGACAACTGAGATCAGTACATCTGCCAGGCGATTAAATCATGCACGGACACTTATTAGATCTAGGGCTGCAGCTATCGATTATATTTTAGTAATCGAGTATCTATCGATTCTTTTCTTCGATTAATCGAGTAATACGGTTAAATTTTTGTACATATCCAGTAAACCTTTAACGCATTTTAAATCAGTTTTTTAGATAAACGTTATATAGTTCATAGTAACAAATACAAAATAAGGAATTTAGTCTGCTAAAAATAAAAAAAAGGAAATATTTCTTAATTTCATATAATTTGTCCCAAAAAGCAACATTTCACTTCAGTCCCAAACTGTTCTGTTTGTATAGAAAGAATATATATAAAGGGCTTCATTAACTTGTCATAGGACTGTAAAAGTTACAGTAGCTCTGTAAAAACTTAAAATAGACTTTGTTAAACGTTATGTTGGAGGTGGGACGGTGGTCCTGGCGTTTTGAAGCATTTTGGCGCATTTTGACGCATTTTTGCGTTTTGCCGTTTTGGCTACGTGTGACTTTGGCCTTGCGTCTCGTACTTTCTGTCTTCTCCAACAGATTATTCTAACATACCCAGCGTCTCGTGCTGTTTTCCCCATGTGCATTGGCATGTTGTTTAGAAAAGTACGACTGTGAACGGGAAAGACAGGTTGTTGAGTGGGGACAGCGGCAGGGGTTTCCGCGGTGGCGTGTCGCAAGGCGCGGGGCTGGGTGGGCGGAGCTAGATGCGGTGTTTGCAGTGTGGCAGCTCGGAGATTATTATAATAGATATCCATGGTATTTCACTCACCTCAAACTCTTTAAAAACTCTTTTTCAAACAGGAAAGCGCAGCTCACTCTTCTGTCGGCACCTTTACGTCAGAGTGGAACAAGCTACGTGGAAACTAAAGCGCCACAAAGCTCGTTTCACCCGTGCGTTCCTGCGCTCCGCCGCGCGCACACCGATTCACGTGTTTTTGATTAAATATGTAAATTAAACGATCATCGAAAGCAATACAAATAATAATCGATAAAAGCTTTTTTTGTAATCGAATTATTCGATTAACTCGACGTAAAGTCGTTGCCGCCCTAATTAGTCATCACATGACCTAATAGATCATTACACACGACACTTTGTAGAGTCATCAGTAAACTTGTAGTCCATCACAATGACACTTGTAGATCATCATGACACTTGTAGATCATGCACATACATAGGAATCATCACATGACACTTTTAGATCTCCATGACACTGAGATCATCACATGACACGATTAAAATCATACACGGCGACAACTTTTGATCATCCATGACACTTTGAGATATAACATGACACGATTAAATCATCAAGTGATGCACTTTAGATCCTCACATGACACTATTAGATCATCACATGCACATTTCAGCATATCACTGAGACGTATAAAATCATCACGTGAACACATATAAATCATCACGTGACAGCTATTAGATCATCAACATTTGACACGAGATCATCACATGAACACTTGTAGATCACACGTGACACTTGTAGATCATCACATGACACTATGTAGTCATACATGACACTTGTAGATCATCACATGAACACTTTTAGACCATCATGTGGAACACTTGTAGATCATCACATGACACTTTTAGACCATCATGTGACACTTGTAGATCATCACAATCGACACTTGTAGTCATCAAACATGAACACTTTTAGACCTCATGTGACACTTCTGTAGATCATCACATGACACTTTTAGACCCATCAATGAAAACTTTGACCATCATGTGAACTTGTAGATCACACTGACACTTTTAAGAACATCACAGTGACACTTTTAGACCATCATGTGACACTTGTGTGCTGTTCTTTCGTTGTTTCAATTGTGACAAAGGTCTGAGAATCAGGGTTTTAATGCCTCACTACTCGTCGTCAGCTGCCAAGGCGGGATTCCTGAATTAAAGACGAAGAAATCACAGATCTGGTGTTCCTACTGCCTCAGTGGTCAGCACGTGTACCATCTGTTACTTACGCATCCGTAATGAGTGAACATACAAATCGCATAGGGACAATACAACGCAGAGGACGGACACAAGCCTCTGTGCGTATCCTCTGGAATGTAGGAGCGTACATGAGCCTTAACTCCGTCCTGTCTGTCCTGCAGGTGCACAAAGAAGGACAAGAAGTACAAGTGCATGGTGTGTAAGAAGATCTTCATGCTGGCAGCGAGCGTGGGCATCCGGCACGGCTCGCGGCGCTATGTACGGCGTGTGTGCGGACTGTGCCGACTCTCACCAGGCCACGCAGGAAGGTCTGGAGGCCATGGAGGGCATGGAGTTCCCCGAGACGAAGACTTCGATGGAGAAGATGACCTGGAGGGGGAGGAGCCTACTGACAATGACCAATCAAACTGGGGCAACACTGGTGTTGCCCTTGAGGAGGACTAGTTTTAGTAAGCTTAATGACAAAGTGAAATAAGTTGATGTTTAATATATGTATAACAAAAACTAGCTGTAAAACAATCAACTCCAAAGTGCTATCAAACCTTGAGGTAACTTAATTGTGCAAGAAAAAAACGACAAAGATATGAATTTAAGAAGCTTTGGGGTAGAGATGTACAGAAAATATTATTGAGCGTCCAACTCTGGGCCAACGTCCACAAGAGAAAGAATCAAATGACAAATTCTAAATGAATCAGGTTGGTTATGGTGATGTATTTTGTATTTTATTTCCTGTTTTATTCTGAGTTGGGTCGGGTGCTGATGTAGTTTTTGAGTTGGGTTAGGCCAATCATCTAAAAGAGAGACATGTTAATTATTTAATAATTTATGAAGAGGTTTTTATGGTCTTATCAAATGCTATAGTTTGTATGTGTTGTTTGTCTGTAGCGGAGCAGTGCGTCTGCCCTTAGTCTTCTGCTTGGTGCTTGTAGAACGGCACAGAGAGAGATGGGCTCTGTAGATCTATGTTTAAATGCGCTAAATGTTGTTTATTATTCTATTTTTTTTTTCTATTTTACTTTACTTTCCCTGCACAAATCTTGGAACCAAAAAAATCTGTTTTGTGACTCTAATGATTCCCAGCCATATTTATGATTAATTTAAGAGGGCTGTGATCTTGTGCCAAACAGACCGCAACACCAAGATTTTTGCAGGCGATTTAAAATAAAAAAAACTACTGAATACGCTTAAAGAAAGAAATGTGTATAAAAAAAAGAGTGGACAAGGGGAAATGTTAATGCTAGCTTTATACAAATCACAGCGTCACAGTAACACTTTATTATTAAACAAAAGCATTTGAATTTCACTTAAAGCTTGAATTTTTGCCAAATGATGAAACGTTTTTGGTGCTGTAATGCTTGTCGCAGAATACTGGACCTATAGACTATATATGAGGAAACTCAGTTATATGTAATGTAATCAGCTTCTACTATTGACACTGTTTTTGCTACTGCGACTATCAGGTATGCCTCGCCATTGTTTATTAAGCTTTTATTTAACGCACACACAGACACATACCAATTTTTAAAAGTCTAACCGGCAGTACTTAAAAAAGGACCTAACACCATCCGTTTATGGTTTGGTACACGAGTTATATTTTGAATCACTTGAACATTGCTTGTCAGAGAGGGGGGAGCACAATGTCTTTCCAGTTTCAAAGAACTCCATGATAAAAACCAAAACTGTTTTGAATTTGTTGATTTGTTTGATTTGCTGTACGTCTGCCAGGCGGTGTCACACTTTGTTCCATGTAAAGTGTATGGCGCGCTCATAGACATGCACTTACTTTTGCGAGAATCATTTTATATTTTATTTTATTTTCCTCCCCCTAAAGCGGGTTTGAAAGGAACTATATGAAACTGTTTGTCTTTTTCTTCCAATGCGCAACTTTTTTATCAATTTTTTTGTTTATTTAAAATAATATATATTTTTATGTATATTTTATATATGTGTGTGTTTTTTTTATATATATATGTATATATATTATAGATATAAAATATATATATAGATATATTTTATATCTATTATTGGATATAAACACTTTATATTAATATAATGTATGTATGTGTGTGTGTGTGTGTGTGTGTATATATATATATATATATATATATATACACACACACATTTATATTACATGTATACATTTGTTTTATATATAAAGATATATATATATATAAAGATTTATATAAACATACATATATATATGTGTATATATAAACATATATATGTATATATATTACATTACTCCAAAATGCAATCAAGACTGTTAATAATTTTTATTTGTCCAACCTAATTTGTGTTGTTTTTAATTATTGTTCTAATGTACAAGAAAAAGCCAGGTTGCATAGTGTAGAAACTCCTTGCTCGTGTCTGTAATTGTTAAGATTTGTCAATGTTTTTATGCTACAGAATCACTCACTTTACTTAGACAATGTTTTTAATGATTTTCCACAGATCTTTCCTGTTTCCTTTTGATTTCGTTAAGCACATATTTTGTACAGAAAATAAGGATTGTTTGCGGGTTAATGTGGAACAGCAGTATCTGTTCTTATGCAGTGGAGGATGTACTAAGTGCTAATGCTACAAACGTGTGACTTCCCTTTACTCTTAGTGGGAGACATTTCTATTGACGTCTTCATCCTCATCGTGTCACTTTTACCTTCAAATCACTGTGGGCTTATAGGCTTATATTATTATATATATATATATATGTTGAGATTATATGAGAAGAATATATATATATATAAATATATATATATATATGAAGATTATATTATTTAACTATAGTGAGTTTAAAGGAACGCTTTGGCTCCACAAATCTCTACGTCAAGGTTAAGTTGCATCTGTCCACGCCGCGTGCTTGTTGACCACACCATCCTGTTCTGTTTGTTCTTTTGATACTACTTCCCATACTGATTTAACTGTAATGAATGAAACTTCAAAGTACCATGTATCATTTTACAATATTATGCTGTATTTGTTATACGGACAAAGAAAAAAACTCAAACACTACAGATGTAAAAGCAGAGGTTTTTCCCCGGCTGTATTTTTTTACGCTGTTTTTTCGCAGATAAAGGTTGTATTTTTCAATTGTCTCGAACATAAACAGTGATGCAAAACGTCGGGCCTTGCCTCAGTGCCCTCCGAACACAGATTCAGGTTACTCTTTTTACGTTTTTATCAAAGGTTTTCAAAGATGGAACTACATTCTCCTTTTTTCTGTCTGAATTGTACTACTGTTCCTCTATACTACATTTTAAGAATAAAACTTTGATATTGCTTTAAATTGAAGTCTGTATTTTTATTCTTTACTATTACTACACTACTGTTCCTGCATCATAGAAATACACTGAATCAAAGCATATTTGTGAGGAGATTTGCATGCTACATCACATTTGCTCCTTATCTGTAATGGTTTAAGGTAAAAAATATACCATTTCAGGACATTTTGTTTTTACTACAGAACAGTGATTTCCCAAACTCAGGATCCCCAAAGTTTCTCGGGAAGTCCCCTGGGCTGCCTAAAACAAGACACAAATTAATTGTAATTAAAACATGACATGTTAATAGCTTCTAAAATATTGAATGATCATTATTGTTCTGTAACATCGTCAATAATTCTACTGCAACAAAATGTTTAAGACTAATTTGTCAGGTAGGAGAAGGATGTTAGGAGTTGGGAGTACTCTTGATTGTCACAAACTCAGGATCCTACATCAAGAGTACTGTTGTATTGACTGTCACTCTCTCAGCGCTGCCACCTGCTGGTCAGATTCGAAGGAAGCTTCCTTTTAAATCGTTGCTCAATTGTCAACACCAGAGGGCGGTGTTTACTCACTCGTTGGTGACATTGCAGTGTAGGAGCAAACCCAAATATTTCTTAGTTCACCTGTTAAATCATTGTGCACAAGAGCTAATTCCAGTGGAAAGTAACGAAGTATTAAAGTAAAAGTACTGTACTTGAGTAAGTATGTCAGATTGTCATTCTTCTTTAGAAATAAAGCATGTTTGCCTCTTAATTGTAGAAAACCGTTAATCCAGGCTACATTTCTTTCAGTTTTAGATTATGGTGACATTATATATATATGCATTCAACAGCAACAGTGTTAAAACCTCTGAACTCGGTTTATCATTCAGCTCTAAGGTTCATTACAGGAGAAAGATACAGAACTCACCACTGTGAATTATATTCTAAAGTAGAATGGCAATCACGAGGAGAACAGCACTGCCTTTTGTTTGTGTTTAAAGGTCTAGTTGGCATTTTGCCTGATTATTTATCAAGTT
>BJKM01000985.1:0-34734 GCA_015082035.1 Chaenogobius annularis | reverse complement strand
GCAGACCGGGGTGGCGGTCCCTCTGTTCAAGAAGATGGACCGGAGGGTGTGTTCCAACTACAGAGGGATCACACTTCTCAGCTTCCCCGGTAAGGTCTATTCCAGGGTACTGGAGAGGAGAATCCGACCGATAGTCGAACCTCAGACTCAGGAGGAGCAGAGTGGTTTTTGTCCTGGTCGTGGAACACTGGACCAGCTCTATACTCTCCATTGGGTGCTCGAGGGTTCATGGGAGATTGCCCAAACCAGCCCACATGTGCTTTGTGGATCTGGAGAAGGCTTTCAACCGTGCCCCTCGGGTGCCCTTTGGGGGGTGCTCTGAGAGTATGGGGTCCGGGGCCCTTTGCTCAAGGCTGTCCGGTCCCTGTATGATCGGAGCAGGAGCTGTGTTCGCATTACCGGCAGTAAGTCAGACCTGTTCCCAGTGCGTGTTGGACTCCGCCAGGGCGGCCCTTTGTCACCGGTTCTGTTCATTGTTTTTATGGACAGAATTTTTAGGCGCAGTCAGGGGTCGGAGGGTGTCCGGTTTGGGACCACAGGATCTCATCTCAGCTGTTTGCATACAATGTTGTCCTGATCAAACCCAGACGTGCAACATGCACTGGGATGGTTTGCAGCCAAGTGTGAAGCAGCCGGGATGAGAATCAGCACCTCCAAATCCGAGACCATGGTTCTCAACCAGAAACTCTCCTGCCCTCTCCAGGTGGGTGGGGAGTCCTTACCCCAAGTGGAGGAGTTTAAGTATCTCGGGGTCTTGTTCATGAGTGAGGGAAGGATGGAGCGTGAGATTGACAGGCGGATCGGTGCAGCGTCCGCAGTGATGCGGTCGCTGCATCGGACTGTTGTGGTGAAGAAGGAGCTGAGTCGAAAGACAAAGCTCTCGATTTACCGGTCAATCTACGTTCCTACCCTCACCTATGGTCATGAGCTTTGGGTAGTGACCGAAAGGACAAGATCACGGATACAAGCGGTCGAAATGAGTTTCCTCCGCAGGGTGGCTGGGCGCTCCCTTAGAGATGGGGTGAGGAGCTCAGTCACATGGGGGAGCTGGGAGTAGAGCCACTGCTCCTCTACGTCGAGAGAGGCCAGCTGAGGTGGCTCGGGCATCTGTTCCGAATGCCTCCTGGGCGCCTCCCTGGGGAGGTGTTTCGGGCATGTCCCACCAGAAAGAGGCCCCCTGGAAGACCCAGGACACGCTGGAGGGACTATGTTTCTCGGCTGGCCTGGGAACGCCGCAGATACCCCCGGAGGAGTTGGAAGAAGTGTCTGGGGAGTGGGAAGTCTGGGAGTCCCTGCTTAGACTGCTGCCCCCGCGGCCCGGCCCCGGATAAGCGGAAGAGGATGGATGGATGGATGCAATCACATTAATCCAAAGAGCTCATACTATATTAATAACAATCTCAACATATGCCTTTTCAGATTCATAGTGAAACCCCCAAACAAAATGCCCATCAGTGACTATTTGGAACGAATGAGGGATTACACCGACTATTTGGAACATTACTTAAATGAGCTGCTGCTCAAAGTGTGAGTGAAGTGAGAGGAAGTGCCTCAGTCACAAACAGACTGATTTAGGGCAGTGTGGGAGCGCGCTGTTATGGGCGTGTGATCGGACCAGAGGGACTCATGTTTCTGTGGGCACCATTGTTGAGGCCAGACCTGGAGCCTGTGGGATTCAATATTTAAGTGTTTACACAGTAACTGGGCTATTGTTTGTAGTTGTATGTATACTTGTGGGTAAGCGTATGCAGCACAGAGTAAGACATCTCATCTTTCCATGTGTTAAGGTGCTGTAGTTATTGGTAACATCTCATCCATGCTGCACCGCATACTGTTACGTAACACTGAGGTCTTCACCTCGAGAGAACAAAGTGCCTTCTGAAGCACTAATTATATGTACAGTGCCGTCCAATGGCACGCTTCCATATTTTATCAGTTTTGTCAATATTAGCTGAACGTGTGCAGACCTAGACATAGACCATTAGATCACAACCTTTTTTACCTTTTGTTTTCTTCTGAACAGTGGTGGAAACTAACAAAGTACAGAAGTAAATGTCCTGTACTCAAATAAAGTTTTTAGCTATTTGTACTTTCTTTAATTATGTTTTGAAGTGGGAAGTGGATAAGTTAAAGTAAACACTTTAACTTCATTACATTTGAGAGCAGGTTTCACTACTTTCTACTCCCCTTTTCAACTGGTGACATTCTGCCTAAAGGTTTTGAGTTCAAACAAATATATAAAATTCACTTGAAAATTAAAAAAAAAAGATTCATATTGCTATTGCGATTTCTTGATCAAAATCACCACATTGAACGCTTTAATAGTTCTCAAAATCTGTATAATACACAATACTTTTTACTACTTTTACTTTTGCTTCTATATCTGTACTTCTACTTACAGTAAATTACACAATTGAGTACTTCTTCCGCCACTGCTTCTTCAAGGCATTTGACTCTCTTTCAAAATGATTCCAAAGAAACATTTTTTGTGACTCTTTCAATGTGCGTGAGTGGCGGCTCTTGTCTAAGCTCCTGTGGTGACAATGCTTCTTTATGTGTGCGTCATTGTCCATTTCTTTAATGCCAAACTTCAGGACAGTTTTTCATACCCATCAATTCATCATCTGTCAAATGTAGATTAAATGCTGACATTTATTTGGAAAAGACGGGTTGAGTGCAGAATCTTGACTTTTTGGCCTAATCTAAGGGGAAGCCTAGTCAAACTGGACAATGAAATCCCTGTGCTGTTTAATTGTATACATTACAATCTTATATTGCTACCCTCATGTAGTAAGCCTGTCCATATCTTCAGAATATGTGCGTCATTATTCCAACAGGCGGCTCAGACTGAGGCCCGTGTTACAGCAGCACCCAACAATGACAAGAGCCGAGATGTCTGCTTGATTGGTCTGTGTGACCCGCCCAGTGCAGACATTGTGTGGTGTGCGGGTCCCCAAGCCCAGCGCATTCAGTCCAGTGTTATCCGATAAGGCACTGCTTCCTGCATCAGCTGCTGCCCACAATGCAACACTCGCTCGGACTTGGGTCAATTATAATGGACAACAATCAGAGAAATAAAAACCCCTCACATAAATATGCAGTGGTAACGTGGCTAAACAACAAGGTCATTGTTTGGTTTTCCTGAGTAAAACCTAAGGGACATTTGACATGAAATCATTTTTATTAAGAGAATCACTCGACCAAAACGTTATGACCACTGTAAACAGAAGGTCATTGTGTCACCTGTTTGTGAGTGGGGTTTTATTATGCAAAGAGTAAATGGATATTTTATGATGACATTTCATTATGCTAACTTGGAAACATGGACCAACAAACTGAAGTTGAGAAGAATTGGTCACAGCATGTTCAGAATACAGCTCCTGTGAGGAGTTTCTGTTTGCAGCTGTCAGTGTCAAATATTGGTTAAAGAAAAGTTCTCCTTCCCGCACGCGAGAGTACAAATCTAACAAGGCTACCGGCAATCAGGATCTTTTTTTCAGTGACTGGGAACAAAAAAAGTTGGTCATTTGGAACAAAATAGTTTAGTGTTAATTTTCCAGCAGAAATCCTCAATGTCTCCATGTGTTATTTAGCTTCCTTTATTTTTTCCTCATAAGCAGTCATGTTTGTTTTGATACAGACAGACCCTGTCTGTGTAATCCACCTCTCATTTACACCCATTTGAACTAAAACCGGGTGTACAAACTACATTTAATGTAATTATTTAGAAATGGGAAGGTACATATGAATTAACATATAATTTATGCCAGATTTACAATAATATGCATTTTCTTTGGAAAGTATTTGAGAAGTAGTGTATTCTCTGCTGGCCAGGCCATTTAATTATCAGTTTTATCATAACATTGATATGTTAAAAATATGTCACAATGTCAATAGCAATCACAACACAGAATTATGATATAATCCATTTGTTGGTCTACATACGTGCAACAATTCTCCCAGCAGACAAAATAAACACATGTGAAACAACGTCTTTATACCACATTGTGAGGCCTCCTACATTAGGAAGTTGTTTTACCAACTGTGGTCGTCTTAAAAGCTTCTGATCAAGAGTGCACATTATTATACTATTCATGCAATGTGAAGGAGCCGAAAGGGAATAGTGGCTCATTGGTGCATGCAATTTGAATCAAATATTGGTCAGCAGCTTATTTTAAAATAGGTAAAGTTGTGAGATGAGGGAAATTAAAGCTGGGAGAACATGATTTTCACACCGCAAAGCAGGAAGTAGGTGTTTAAATTCGCAGGGCTTTTGATGCAAAAAAAGTCAGGGATCCCAGCTTGTGTGTAAAGAAAATGTTGAAGAACAATTGTAACTTTGTTCATAAGTGCTAATTCAAAGGTCAGGACTTTCTTTTTTTTCCAGCTGTGTCACAGTAAAATAAGTTAACAGTTGTTTTATATGAATGACATTAGCCTGCCTGTCCATTAGGTTATCTGGAGAGGCACATATGGTGTTAAAAGGAAAGCACTCAATTAGGTTACGTATATGAGGAGACTGATACCAGAGATAACATGAAGAGCAGTAAATACAATTGGCCAGCTAATAGCCCCTGGCACCTCTTTAATGTCTCTGCACAGGCTGTGCGCACATAGGTTTCCATCCGTATAGACAGGTACTGTACACTCACACTGGTCATGTTTTCCCACCAGAAGCTAGGGATTGTGGGAAAATCCTGGTGCTGGGTAATTGATTCCGCCCTGCCAGCTCCATTAGAGAGAGCGGCAGAGTCTCACACACACAGGATGAAGGCGGATTCCATTCCTACTTTGTGAACTTTTTTTTTGTCTTTTATTTGACAAGTGATACCCATTGTTGTTTGTGTAATAATTTTTCATCATATTTTATGTTGTGGATGACATGAAACTCTCGGGGTGCAAACTGCATGTCCTCCCTATGTTAATATGAGTCCTCCTCAGGTCCTCGGTTCTCCCTCCCACCCGCCAGTAACAGAATGCATCTGTAGCCCCTCACGGCAACTACTGTTGTGATTTTGGGCGTTACAAAAATAAATTGAATTGAATTGAAAGTCAGTCCTGAGATTATGCAGCCTAAGGCCCAAAGTAGGCTCCAGTCCACAACCTCAACTCGTAGGACTTGAGTTGAAAATGGAGAAACAACACTTAACACTTCGTTAAGTGCTCGGGGCTAATCAGCAATGTGGTAAGCAAAGAGCACGAGACCTATAATTTTATATAAATATATCTGGCTCTGAAACTTTACTGTTGGTGGTTTATAAAGTGTTAGTTTTCCTGGACTGAAAACAACCACATTATTAACATTAGTTATCAGAGCTGCTTAGCCTCTGTTGTGCCTTTAATATCACTTAATATTGCATTTTTTGTAGTATGTGGTAAACATGAATGAGAAACCAAAGCAAACTTCAAAGTGGGCGGGGACTATTAAACTTCATTTGGCTACTTTATTAATCCAAAAATAAAGTAAATGAGCTCCTGTTTGTATTTTACAGTGTCACAATACAAAGCTACTTAAAGGGGCTGTGTCCAATTATTATTATTATTTTGTGTAATAAAGTAAAATGAGTTTTTCCCAGGTACTGATATATTGTAAAATCAGCTATTTGGGTCAAAATAAATATTATAGAGCATTTTACTGTATTCTTCATGAAGCAGGAAGTGCACTGTTAGCATGGTAATGTTTGTATGCTTTATAGTGACGGCAAAACTCGCTCTGGCTGTCACGGTGAATAATTAGGATGAATGTTTTGGGCAAATGAGCAATACCTGTGGACTGCAGAGCAAGAGTTTCAAATTAACTATTTCTGGTTTTTAGTGTTTTAGACAAAATCAGGTACAGCACCTTTAAAACCTCTTCACAGTAATTTATAGTGAAAAGAAATATAATATAATTGATTCTCTGTGTTATGCAACAAACATGTCTCATATGGGCAGTTGCTCTTTTCATCGTCACTGTTGTGAATGTGTTTGACCCTAATTGGAGTGACAGAGCGAGATGCTTTTCTGCCATTACACCACCTGCTGCCCCCGTCCAACACACACAAATATACCCTCTGACCTGCCCACCCTTTTTCTCCCCTTCACAATTGCACACATACAATCACACACAATTGCCACTTTTTCTTATCGTGCCCACTCCAACCGCTCCCACTTTTATCACACAGCCCTGGGGCTCGGACACATCCAGTCTCTGCCTCCATTGAGCCCTTCCTATCCCTGATGAATAGCTATTTACCATTCATAGGGCTCTTATCAATCACAATCATTGCTGTATTACAGCAACTCCTCCACATCAAAGTCCCCATGAAAGCGTCACAAGGGATAGCAGAGGATTTTGATGTTTTCTCGTACGCACAAGCATAAACATCACTAATAGCTGTGTTACTTTTGGCACTGGGCTTAGTCCAAGACTTTTCGTATTGTGCCATCGTAGTTAAGACACACATCCTTTTAATTATTATCATTATTTTTTTAAATCTGCACTGAAAAAATTGCAAATTGTACTTGCACAACATATAAACACACAATCCGCCACAATCCACCTCAGCAGAAACTTGTATTTGAGTGCTTGGGCATACTCTCAGGCTGATTGACACATAGCTGTCAGTAGTTCAGGGACTGTACTTTAAATTGCATCTATTACTCGATGCACATTTTTTCCAATCAATGCACTGTTTGCATTGAACTTTCCAAACCTTGTAATAACTATTCGTCTATCCAGACAGCTGTTGCATGAAATAGAGATCAATCTGTATATGGCGTGTCTTTGTCACAGTTTTGTCATGTGTTGCATGAGCTCAGACATGTGTGCGTGCAGGAGAGAAATAATTATGTCAATTATCCTGCACTCGCTGAAGCTCCACACAGGGCTGTAGCCTGTCGTCCATTTGCTGGTTGTGAAATATTAATCACACGCAGCTGCCTGTCTGTCAGGGTGCACTGTGCCCTGTCCCAGCTCCACACAGTGAACCTGTCCCACAGCCGTGTTCATGCGTTCACATGAAGATCAGTGACACTGCCCCATCGCCCGGGCATCTGCACGCCCAATGGCCCAGCTGTCCCAGGATTAGACCAATCGAAGGATGACACACTTTCAATGACCTTTGACTCTGCTCATGACAATAAAGACATGCACACTGTGTATCTATATGGCAGTTAAAGGTGCACTGTGTAACCTGCTTGTCTGTGACGTTGTTGCTTTGCCTGGAATGTTCCACAGTATGACATTAAACTTATTGATTTTCGCAATTATTAAATTACTGGTGTTTTTATTGATACAAAAAAAAAATTATAATCTGTTACCAGCAACACAAAATACTGAAACTTTTCTGCAGGGTTCACCGATCTCAGACAGAAATGTCTTTTAGCTATGCCATTTGTCAAATTTATTGGGTGGCATTAATTTCACTATGAAGGCTGAATGCAGGTAAGTTAAAGTGTAAACTAAAGTGCAACTAATTGTTCTTTCCCATCTACTTATTATAACATTAAAGCAGTTGTTATAGGGATATGTAAAATTGACTTCATGATGTTTTTTTTACTATGGTATGTTCCCACTTTATTAGTTACACAAAGTTGTATTTCAATTGATTCATTGAATATTCCTGTGTTGTCCTGCATTTGAGTGCTCAAAATACGTGAATAACAGGAAGTCATTGGATCCATTTCTATTGTTAACCGTTTCAGACGTAAAATATGAAACCACGTCATGCATATAGACACATAAATAAAGTATACTCTGTAAAAAAAAAAGAAGAAAAAAAAAAAAAGGAATATTGGAATATCTACAGAGGTTAAAATGACTTAAATTGACAAACTTGTTTTGAGTTGTCTGCTTAGTTTTGGGGACTTGATTTGAATACATATTTCTAATCAATTCAATAAAGAACGTTTTACCTAATAATAATAATAATTCACCATAAAATCAACTAAATCTTGAACTAAAAAACGACTCAAAACAAGTTTAATATTCCTAATACAAATCAGTTTCATTTTAAACTTTAACACTTACAAAACAAAAATGTTGACTTTAAATACATTTCTAGTATATAATCTTTTTCCAATTTTTAATTTTTTTTTTTAAAATGTTAATTCAAAGTTAAGATTCTAACTACGTGAAATAAAAAACAAACATAAAATGATTAAACGGAGAGAGATTACGCAACACACTATTTTAAGTCAACATTTCAGTTTTTGGAGTGTATGGAGTTGTTTGCAGTGTAGGTACCGGACACACACAACACACACACACACCACACACACAGACTCACACATACACACGCAGTGGGCAGGGTGCAGCTCGGGCACATGTCTCGGTGACAGACGGTGACATGGGAACGACCCGGGCTGGTTTAAATCAGGGCCTAACCGCGGGCCGTCCTGCCGTGGGGGGGTTCCTGGATACTTCACATTCCTGTGCGACGGAGGACTGTGAGAACCAGCCGACCAGGGCAGAAATACTCCTTGGTCTAAAAGGCTGCAAAATGAAGCGTGTGTGGGGTGTGTGTGAAGGCACGCAGCACAAGTACATGTTTGAGTGGTGCGGTTGTCTGACACTGTGTGGATGGTTTGTGGGCTGTTCAACATAAAGTACATAGAGAAATATGTGTTTGAAACGGTTATGGAAGAAATGTTTGAGGTTTTGTAAAATATTTTCATTTAATAAACAACATTTTGCTAACTTGAAGTAGTGCTTGCAGCAATACAAAATTAGGGCACGATGAAGGCTGAATATACATTTGTACTTATTACATTGGACAAACTAGCTGCATTGTTTCAAGTGTTACAACAAACACTTCAACACATTCAATTAACATAATTTAACTGGGATACTTATTATAATATGAAAATATATGGTAAACAAGTATGAAACACAACATATCACCTTGCAAATAGTGGCTCACTAAACTGTGAACTTGGCTCGAGCATACAGAAACAAACAATTTATTGCACTACACAATTATTTTGCATCATCAACCAAATGGTGCAACTCAGTACCTACAGTGAATCTGGAAAGTTCACTTTTGCCACATTTGGTGTGATCCCTCATTCGTCCAGGAGTGTTCCATTGTAGAAAAAGGTTCAATTGTAGTGTTAAGTTACTCAAGTGAGAGTAACTGATTTATAATATGACGTTACTGTAATTGGAAAGGCAAAAACATGTGTCCAAAAACGTACTCAAGTAAATGTAAATGAGTAAATGTAACTGAATACCTCTGGTTACAATCATTGTTTTGATTACATTTGTACTATTATTCAGCTCTGAGTTGGACCATTCATTCATTCGCTTCCATGGATCAATAAGTCATTGCTTCCACTGTGCTGTTTATGGCATCCTGCTCGTCTTCCACTGATGCCTAATCTGCCACAGGATCTGATTTCCAGATAGTCGTTTTCAAAGTGCGCACCGAACAGCTGAGTAGTGCCATACGTTGCCCATAGACTATCTTTCGTTAGGGCAAACAAGCGTGCGAGGCAGATATCATGGACGCAGTGTCCGGACACAAGCGTCAGGTGCTACCTTAGGCGTTGCGGCCCAGACTAATGTCTGCACCTAACACGCTTCTCCTTAGCAGTATAAATTCGGACACACGGCGCCGGTGACGCGTGCGAGCAGTAGGTAAAACAATCTACTAGCGTGCGTTTTAGCGAGCGCACGAGCAGAGGGGGAGCGCTCCCGCTGTTGGATGAGTGAGGGACGACGACGGTGCGAAGATATGCACCACAAGATCGACTCTCCTGAAACGGTGACATGTCCTCAGAGGATCCATGTGGGCCGCTTGTTGTCACCTCTCCAGAACGGTTCATTGCTAGCGAAAGGGATCGCGTCCAGGGCGTTGTCCGATAGAGGAAAAGGAAACCGTATGATACGTTACACTCCACTAAAGCTCCAGCATCAGCGTAACCCGAGGCCCGCGCTCTTGTTTTCAAACCTACCATGAGGCAGAGCGTGTAAGAAGGACATAAAGTCCCCCAAGCACTTACAGCCTGACCATTTAGACCACTACACACCTCATCAACACGCTACCGCTGCACATGTTGTATATTCCCTTTGATATTTCATGAAGTTCGTAAAGACGAGGACAATTTTGATGCTGATTGTTCGCAGAGAAAAAACAAAAAATATTATAGAATAAAAAAATAGAATCATCATATTATACCCACTTTTTTCCGTTTAATTAACCACTTCCTAATTCACCTGTATTCGATCTAATCTAAGCTTTTGCCACCCAACCATAAGTCATAGAGAAAACAACAAGATAGTACAAATAAAAAATTGTTATCATTCGCTGCGTTACAAAATTCCTGCGGCAGGATACTGATAAGCCCACCATCTTCATAGCAGAGACTTTCACGCGCTGTAACGAATGCTATGGAGCCCAAGCAGTGTGGAACAAAAGTCACATGGAGGAGCAAGCAGAGTGTCGATTGTTACGATCTTAGCATTATAAGAAAAACCGATCGTGATCTGAAGCGTTACATTTTTGAGAAGAATATCCCGACTCAGAGTCTGTCATTTTTACACCACAGTGAAGCATTAGTGCTAGAGTCGTTCACATTCTTCTTGATTTTAATGAATGTTTCCCTCTTGTTATATTATCCGTCTTGATCACAAGAATCGACAAATATTACGAAGTTGTAATTTACCCAAACATGCACCAACAGTCATATATGATACAACTTTGCGAGCTCTTAGGAGTGACTAATTCATCTCTGAGGTAAGAAGAACAAGTGTGCTGATAGTGAAATCTGCTATGTTAGTGTTGGCGAAGTGCTATCGAAATTGCGAGCTTCTTGCTTCAAACCCTCATCTTAAAACGTCTGAAATGTTCTTTTCTTGCTATCTCACACTTGCCCATGTATTCGAAAAAAAAACGAAACAAAGGTAGATTTAGAATGAACCATTATTATCTCACAATACCAATAAACAAAACAAATCCATCCAGTTTCATAAATATTATTGATATATGTACAAATGCCGTCTTAAAATTGATTATAGTTTTATTACCAAGAGTGTATAATAGAAGGATTCATATGCCGAGACTAAAAAGAACATATATTTGACTAGTCTTACTCACGGGCCACGTGTGGCAATTCACACTCAGAATGCTTTTAATATGCTGACAATGCTCATTACTGCCCATTTCTGCTTCTCTATATTTCAGCGCACAAAAACAAAACAGTAAGTAGCAGTTATGAATTGTCCACAAAACAGGTCAGAACTCATTCCGACAGCTTATAATGACTACACTAGTAATTACTGATCAAGATTCCTCTTAAGAGCTGTTAAGCGTAACCATATCTTTAATGTCACATACTCAACCAATAGCTTTTGTCAATATTATAGATAATCGAGTTTCGAACTGTTGTACCAACATTATCCCCACGTGCAATAACATCTTGCATCTATAGATATATATAATTTGCTAATAAACCATTTTGAATATGAACACTATTGGGATCTTACATCTCTGAACTTGAAATATAAAGAATTGTTTTCTATTAGTGGTCTTAAGTATGCCGGGAACAAAGTCATGTATGATACCCGGAAGTTGACGGTCAAGGTACATTTTCAATAAATTGGATTCTATATTATTCTATTAAAAAGCTCTTATATAAAAAACGATACAAATCTGAAGGCCTCAAAAACTCACCTCAAATATAGCGAGAGCACAAACTTAACATATTATCATGAATATTTCATAAGATCATATCATGAAGACGCTTATAGTAGTGCTAGTACAAATTAGTGTCTCTTATTTCGCAATGTTACTGGCACCAACGCCTCCAACACTGTTATCCAAAGACGAGAGAGGGCTTATCGGCAGCTGTCATGACACGTCCCCACCAGCCACACTCTGTTCAAACGAGCTCCTCGACAGAGCCTCGCCTGGACGAACTGGCCCGCCCCCCGACTCCAAGCCCTCCGCCATGCCAACAGAGGAGCGGCGAATTCGTTGGGGAGAGTCTGGGCTTAAAGCGCACGCGGTCGAAGCCTGACTCGGGTGACATCCCCACGCACCAAGCCCGGTCGTCTCTTCGCGGTCTCTGATCTTCGCGTTCCTGGCTGGAGTGTTTAGGCGTAATTAAGACATCGACGCAGGGTCGGAGATGAGAGCGCCACAGTCTGCCATCCACACGTAGACGGCAATGCAAGCAGTCGTGGTAAATCTTGAGAGGAGAGCATAGGAAGAACCACCCGAAACAAAACAACTATCGCGTTGAAGTTGGGCAAATCAGGGGTGCGAGAGCGCGGGCGGTACCACAGGGAACCCCCTTAGGACTCTATAGGATCTTTCATCTCGTCTTCACATATATGAAGCCTGCTTATCTTACGTGAAGTCTTCGGGCGATATCATATAACAGATGAACAGGTGAGAAAAGAGAGACAGAACTAGTAATAATATAACAGAGTTTTCAGACAAGAGTTCAATAACCTCATCCGCACTTTATCACTAATTGAGTCTCTTACACTTTGAGACTAATAAGATTTACACATAGCATATAACAAAACAAACAAAGCAATGCTAAAGTATTCTCGTTTGAGCTTAGCACATTAAAACCACAGTCTCGAAAAGTTCCTACTAGCAGTGTTATTTATATAGTAACCACTCACTACAACTAAACAGACTTTGTTAGCACTATGTATAATGACTAAGAGACACACTCTTATATTTTTAAAATGTTGCAAAAAAATATTAAAATATTGAGTAAAACTAAAAATTTTACTACAGATTCTGTCTTTTTAATATAAGATTTTATAAACCTGAACTTCATCATGATTGCATCGTGATTGACAATCAACATACTAGTGAGATGAGAAAATCTCATTTCTTAATTATATTTAAAACTATTCTCAACAATGAAAAATAAAAATTTGAATAACAATCCACATATTCATGAAGTTATATGGTATGAAACGATCACTATGGAATTTAATTTTTTGTTTATATATTTACACGGTTCTGAGAAGAGAGTCAATAAATAAGTATGATATAGCATCATTGAGAATAAAAATCCACTAGCATATACTCTTATAAGTGAGCTCGAGATACAGCACACATTTTGGTTCTTTTCTGATGCATCCCCATGAAAGTTATATGATACACACTATTTTTCCTATTACAATCTATTTCTAATAGGTATATTTCTCATACTCTCTTCTTCTCTCACAAATAGCCAATTTAGAATAATGGAGGAGAATGGAAATTAACAATAACAATTCTCAAATGTACAATCGAACATACAGACATTATACCACCAACATAAAATATTCGAACACACATAACAGCTAATTTTAGATCTCACATAAAACATTTTCCTGCTTCTTTTACAAACTGCCTACTATATCCCTTCCAATAACAATAACACAACTAAAACCAATTATCTTCAGGAATCGACAGATAGAGATGACGTCTGCTAGATAAGCATATGAGAAGACGCACAAGAGGAATAGTATAAAAAAATAAATGATATATAGAATATGATACTGATGACCCGTCCTAGTCAAATGCTGAGCAATCCCAAGTAGGGCTATTCAAACAGAGTGTACCACGAGTGAGAATTAACCAGTACCTGTAACAGTCTTAGTCTGAGAGCAAGCACAATACTAAGTCCTGGAGGCAAATCTAATCTTCCGCATACTACTGCTCCCTCTGCATCGCGCGACTTCACTGTGTATTTCTAGACAGTATAATCCCATTTATGAAGCATAGAGCAGAGAAAGCGATTAGCTTGCTCACACGATACTAAACTCTTCTCTCACACAGGTCTCGAAGAGTAGTGAAATTGGAAGGTCAGACGACGATAATCTCGACCACAACAGAGCAGCAAGAACGCTAACAGTCGGTGCTCAAGGAATGAATCGTCCCTGTCTATACACAAAGATGAATACCTACTGCCATCCACTTGGCGCGCCATACATATTGAACAATACAGCACAGTTTCATGAGTGTTGCAATTATCAACAAGAGCGCAGATATTTAGGTAGAACTTCCACGTGAGCTCTCATATTACGCTTTGACTGAGAACCTCCAGTTATCTAACAAGCGTGAACATTATTATGTGGCATCGCTTTATATTTGACTTGCGAGTATTTATTTCCTCTGCAGTTTCAGATATTATTCTTTTACTGACAACATCTGTTGTCTCAAGGAGTAACTATTTTTCTGCAATAGCATCGAGTTTTTCGTGTCTTCTGGTGGTTTTTTTGGTTTTGAACTACAGAAACAATTGTGTAGTCTTAATTTCAATCGCCGTACGCTGCTATGATCTAGATAGTTGCTAGAGCGTATCCACACTAACAGCTTTGCTAGAGTACTTAGGAGTTTCTGAAGAGAAGCATACAAAAAATATATTAAACAATAAATTATGAAAGTTTGAGTCGTTTATGTCTTTATCATATTTTGAATTTTATCTGCAGACACAGTGTCAATTGCAACAAACCAATTATAATCTTATTTTAAGTAAATTACTCTTGGTCTCTGACTTTAATGCACGTTAGAATGATTATTGATTATGAAAATTAGGTCATCATAGAGACTTACATGAATGATCAATTCCCACCGAGCAATTGAACTTAAATTGATCTTGAATCCTATTATGCTCTAGAAAGATCATTAGAGTGCCTGTTGTGGACCCCCAGAAATATTTCATACATTGCTCCAGTTCACATACGGGTTTTAAATATCTATCTCAAATTAACTACTTCACATAAACGCGGTTGTTCGTGTATTACATTTAGTCTGTCGATTAAATACAATGACAACAGTCCGTATTTATGGGCAGTCCAATACAAAAAATAAAAAAGCTGTGGGCTTTTCTAGTCGAAAGCCTCTACCAAAACCATGAACCCCACCGAGCGCATATTTCCCCAAAAGTGCAAGACACGCAGGCCCCTCTGTCTGCGTTACATGCCTATTGAACATATAAAGATCATCCACGTTGTTCTGCGACTGTATCTCTTGGCTCACTATACAGAGACGCGTTTAGAATATTTACACGGCACTAATTAAAAATACTTTGTGAAGGCCGCACGCATAGTATAAAACAACAACTTTAGCGACGATGACGTGAAATACGATTAATTGACCTATTGAACCCACAAGACTAAATGTGACCACCTGTTGTATTGTTTTGCGTCTTCGTGAGTGTTATATTACAAGGCGAAAACGCGAAATGAGTGCACGACGAGACGCGAGCGTGGAATGTCAGAAGCCAAAGAGAGAGAGCGAAGATAGAATATGCGAAAAAATCAAGCGAAAACAAAACAGTCCAACAGCACAGTACATAAAAAAGCTGCAAGCAATCAACCAACTAGAGCATATATGCTCAAATGACCACTAAATATGAGAGAGGTGCGCTTTTGGTGTCTATTTCAAATTAAGAGTTCGAGAGTGTCAATTATCAATATGTTAATCTTCGAGCCTTTTACTCGTTTGGCTCTCTTTGCATTCTCACCCATTATTCGCTGTGCAGCAGACAGGTTACAAGCTGTTTATTATAAAGGGAGACTAGATATAGCAATGATATGTCTTGCAAACAAACACTAGCGCAATGAGACTAGAAAGATAGGAGTATTAAAGGAAAGTTCAAGTGCAGAATTAGGGGTTTACTTGCTATAAAAAGCGTTGATATTGTCCTGAACCATCAGCAAGCCCCAACCACGGTTTGATATTATCATCACACAGTATGGTCTATCTCTAACAGATTATCAAACAAAAAGCTCAGCACAACATATGTACACCTCGAGATATCTCTTCGAACAGAGAAAGCGAACCGCCATGCTCCTTCTGCGAGTATGCCCGCATTCTCTGTGTTGTGTAAGCTTAATAAGACTGACATTTGTATCTCCATCACACTGAGTTTCATTCCGTTGGCTGAAGAATGATGTTGTTTTCGATTGTACCGAACATATGCGACACAATCTCGCGCTTTGTGTGATAAAATATGGACAACAACCTGCGGAACATCGCCAGAACGAGAGCTAGTCGTGTACACGTATAGTGCTGCTTCTCACAGTTTTGTTCAGCTATTCTGTGGCTTACGTTATATTACAAAACAAAGCACTTCAGAGCCATAGAGCAGGATAACTGAGTCAGCGACTGAAAAGACTGTCTCTTCAACATGCGCGAAGGCATAATAAATAGAATACAGATGGCGTCAAAGTGATTTCTGCGTGAGTAAACAGATTTGTATAAATAAAGTATGTTCTGCAATAATTAGGCAACCCCAGAGAACCTCTTGTATCTAAGATTTAAAACAGTGCACATGCCCTATTCGAAGCAAATCCAGTATCTCGCTTCAATGTTTGCAGCCAAAACACAAGTCTGTTGGTTGCTTCGTTATGACAACTGCAGCCTTACAAACAATAAAGAACATGAGTTCAATTCAGCTGGGGAGGCGCGCTATAGTATTACACCTATAGTCAGTACCAGTATTCCAAATCGCTCAAAACACAAGGTCTACTCGATACTAATTAACGTTCAGAAGATGTAAGGCCAAGTTACGGCGCATATCGAGCTAAACTCGTGTGAAATTGACATGTTATTCTGTGAGAGTTGTTATCTGTGCTTCGTTCTCTTATATAGATCAGATAGTATAATATGAGAGAGTACTGGTTAGAGTATTGGGGACACAAGGTTTGTCTTCATTCGATGCACATTTTCCAAAAACGATAGGACAGACCTAGATCAGACCAGCGTTTTTATCAGCGCAAAATAAAAGAATGAAATAAACAGACGCTTATTCTTCAAAAACGCAACTACATACATCACAGGTTAGCATCGCTATGTGTGCAACCAAAAAGTCCTGTATACATATCCTATTGAGTAATATCACTTAGCAATTTAGCGTCGTCAAGGTATATATTTATAAAGTTCTCATATAACACTGTGTAGGGTGTTTTTTTTATACATAGATTAGTTCTCTGAGAAGAAACTCACAATTTAACGATGAGTTCTACTATCTAACAAGATGAACTTCACCTTAAAAGCTTAAAAACACCAAAAAGTATTCATCATAAAAAATGTACCTTTGAGAATAATTTTTGCCACCTGACTATCTGCATTCTTCCATAGTGTCAAAACAAGTATTTAGACTTGGCTCTCGGACATTTTAGGGTAACGCTTTACCAGTTCATGACGGGATACAGATAAAGCAAGTGTAGTTAGTTCTTCTGAGAAATGAACCCTTTCAGCTTGCTTGCTTCACTGTTTTGATGTAGATTTGTTGTGAATGAGTCCCAGCCCCTTTTATTCCGAAGGCAAAAGTTCCCAAGAAGCTCTGCTCTGGCATCAAAGCTATTTTATGATCACCCAAACTCTGTTCTTTTACATGTTCATTGTGATCTAGTGCCCTGTGCCTCCAGCTGCCCCTCTGCAGATTTCACACAGCGTAACAGTGTCCACGAGTGTCAATGAAGATCCTCTCTCTCCCACACTCCCCGCTCAGTCCTATGAACACACACATTCGAATGGCCGCTCAGTGCCAGCTCTGGGCGGTGTTCCCATCCCCACGGTCTTTCCCAGCACAGACAATGCTTTGTATCCCACAAAGGAAGCTCTCATCCTGGCTCTAGGGCCCCGTTTGGCCCTCCATGTCCCCCCCGAGATCGGCCCCTCGAGCTGGACCTGTGGAGGTGCCAAACCCAACATCTGTGTGACTGAGGCGAAAAGACCTCGTAGAAGTTCTCACACTTTGAGGGCTGACATTTTTCTGTTTGTGATTCCTTAAGCGAGTGTGAGTCAGTGGGCCCTGGGAGAGTCCAGAAAATAAAATTATGTAAGAGGACCGGTGCCAGAACTGGCCCGTCAATGAAGCACGTGTCCCAAGCTGACCGCCCCAAACACTGACTGTAGAACGGGGTCAGTCTAACAAGAAGGCACGCAGCAGACAGGGGCCAGCAGTGAAACGCACGGAGCAACGATGGACAGAAGGAGGAAGAAGTGGAAGAGAGGAGAGAATCGACATTTGGATTGAAATGACCTAGCCAGTCCAAATTGAGATATTTATATATCTGATGAGGAGTCATTTAGTAAGCTATATGATACATAACGTTCATGTTGCAAATGCGAGTGTGTGCTCAGAAAAACATTTGCATATGTGGAGAAAATAGTCGCTTTTGACAATAAACCAAACTGCTACATAAAACTTCGCACCTTGTGATCTAAGAGCATGGTTTGACGAGTCAGACAACAGTAACTTTTTGTGTAAGGTCTATTACCCTGTAAGTGTTTATACAGAAAAGGACTTTACTTTAAGTGTAATTTAGCTTCTAAAATAGTCCCGATTATTAGTTTTTACTTTTTTACGTTTTACGTTTATATTGTGACCTGCAAAATCACGATTATCGATTAACCCTAAGCTGTACGTAAATCGCTTTCACAGTGGATACTTTTACTGCACTACATTTGAGCTGGACTCCACTACATTTTTTTAACTGGACTAAAAAGTAAAAAGTACTTCCTGTATAGTATGAGGTTTATTTATTTATTTTAGCACATTCGTGGTTGCAACAGAACATTGAGAAATTGATTGACTAAAAATAAAGACAATTCGTGATCAAGATCGCCACATTTTACCCTTTAATGGTTGTCCAAAATCTGCACGAAACACTTTTACTTTTTTACTCAGCTTAAGCATTTTTTGCTCCTTTATTTGTAGTTTTACTTTAAGAGCCAGTACCCCAATTTCATTTTTTTATTTTATTTGTGCACCTAATAAAGTAAATAAAATAAAGTTTTGCCACAGTAGATATATGGTAAAAGCATTTATTCGGGTGAAAATGAGACCGCAGTGCTTTCTCTGCGTCTAATTGCAGAGCGTTTTATTCTCCGAAAAGCAGGAAGTTCATCGTTAGCCAACAATGAAGCTCAAAAAACATGACCATAGTTTTATAATAAAGTAAATTTCGCGCCAAACGTATTATAAAGTGAACTGGATGTACAGATTTTGTAGATTTAGGTCACGATCTACACAATCTAATGTGTAATCTGATACGTTCTTAATTTATTAACAAAGATAAACTCCAAAAGCTACATTTCAGTCTGGTTGCCGTTCATTACTGCAGTTTCTTCCCTGCCGTAATGGCGCCCTCTACAGGAGTTCTATAGGAAGCAGTTAGAAAAGCAAACAAACAAACAAAATCAGTCCATCAGATGGAAACAAGCTCTAATTCATAAACTTGCTTTGAGCACGGCACATATCATCTATCAACGGTGAATGATCTCAAACCAGAAATGCATCTTATAAATACAAAATGAAAAATAAAACAAATGTTTATACATACTAAATATAAGTCACTACAGGCTGTGTGAAAGCTAGCGTAGCATAAATGTCTTTGCGCCAGGCCGTCCCGGAGTGTGAGACGTAAACATTTGTCACGTGGGCAGTAAATGTGCTGCGTGATCGGAATGCCCGTGCCAAACCCAGTCGGCCATATGAGTGTGTGTGTGGGTGTGCGTGTGTGTGTGTGTAGCATTAACACCCCAGTATCAATGAGTCACCTCTGAATCACAAAGATAAACATGGGAACTTAATAATTGGACACAGAGATGGGAGTTAATCTGTACATATTTCTGCATGAATATTGTTCAAACATTTGTATTGAAACTACAGTTATGTCAGTTGTAGCGATGTCATGATTAGTAGGTTAATCAAGATTATTCAGGTCACAATAGAATAGAATAGAAAAAAAATAAAAAAATAAATTTAATCGTGTAAAAGTATTTTTGTTCAGTATATAGCCCAAAAAAGTTTGTCACATTTAACTGGTATTTTGTCTTCCAGAAAATTACATTTCATAAAGCCGGTCACAAACTTGAGGAACAGACCACGGCAATGACAAAAAAAAGAAAAGATTTCACTGTTGATTATCGGTCTCCATAATAGTAAAGAATCGTTAAATCGTGATGTTTATTCTCACAATGATCGTAACGCTAAAATGTGATATCGTGACATCCCTCGTCACTTGTTTAGAATATTATAGACAAATATTCAAAATCAGGGATGAAACAATTCTCAAAATAGTATTGCATTGTTCGATACTGGTGGTTCGATCCAATTTGCATGCCGCTATAATCTAACAGAGGTGGGTTTTATCTTTCTGTCACTTCCTATTTTATGTAAATAAACCCAGGAATGACTAAAATATGAATGTTTGAAGACTATAACTGCTTTTGGCTTCACACGTCGGTGATTAAAGGCGCTCGGCATTCAAACACAATCTTTTTTAAGACACTACCGTCCAAGTTTTCCTTAAAAACAACCCTTTACTTTAATGATGATTTCAGTCGTATGCGCAGACTTTGATGGTTTGGTCATTACAGGTGATTTCAATGTTCATGTGGATAATTATTGTGACAGAAACGCTTAAGAGCTTGATGCTGTGCTTGAAGCCTTTGGTCTAGTAGTTTAATAGTCCAATAGTAGTAGTGTTTTTATCAGTGGCAGAGGGGGGGACGAGCACAGACCTATAGTCAAATAATACATGATCAAAATAAATGAAATGCAAAGAAAAATGCTCAAAATAGAAGGTGATTGTATGCCTTATAACTGTAAGTAGCATATACTGTAACATAAACACACCTTCCTTATGAGACATGATTAAAAGTCTCAAACCAAATAAACAACAAACTCCTGAATTTATTGCCAACTGACTACAAAGAAGCACACGTTTTTGCTCTTCTGAGGCGCTACAAAATCAAAATGATATCAAAATTGTGACGCGTGGATTGAATCGAGACAAAATGAAATAATGAGGGATAATGTGAAAAAACAAAAAACAAAAAACCTGATTGTTTAGAATCTAGAGAAACCAATGGTCAATTTACTTTTTTTTATTTTTTTTACAATACTTGAAGACCGATATGTAGGGCCAATTTGGACTGTTTCCCCCCCAAATAAATAATTTGCACTTTCTTCAAACCTTCTTACAGTCTATGCTTTGTGCAATAATGAAAAATAATATCTATGGCCCGTTATGCATTTCAAATAGCGCATTAAGTCTTTTGTTTAGTCAGTTGTTGCCCAATACATCAGTCAATATCTATCGATCTATCTTTAGTTGTCTCGGTGCATTTGCTAAACCAATATAAAGACGTAACTAAAAAGATTTAAGCTTACAATAGTTATATTCATTGCAAAAATAGTCACAATATACTTTTTAAATGACTGATTTATACAGTATATATAACAAAACAAAAACAACTGTAAAGGAGTTTTTTCCAACTATCGTGTGTTGAAACAGATTTTTGGACAGATCTCTTCATGGAAAAATCCACTGAGAACAAGAACAGTTGTGGAGAATGCCCAAATTCGCTCATTCTCACCTGAGACCAGCTCCAGTTTCTCAGCTGGGTCGCCCTCCTCGTACAGTTTGGGGTGGCACCGGTTGCCGATCTGCGCGATGAGCTCAGCGGGCAGACAGGTCAGGTCCCGGCCCCTCATGCGCCCGCGGGTCTCTGTGTGGTCCGGCAGGGCTTCCACGCGCTCGCCTGTGGCTGGACGACAAAGTGAACTATTAAAACCGTAAATGATCGAGCTCAAGTCGGAGCACATGTTCAGAAAATGCGTATCGGACATCATCGTGCATTTGCTTGAAGTTTACAATTCATACATGTGGATACTGCGTTTAAAGTACTTCTGACATGTCTGTGGACCACTCATTGAACTAAAACGCAGTTAAGATAAATATATTTCTAAATTTGCTGAAAAATTATACACATTTTATCCCCCAAAAAGATAATTTTTTTAAGGTTTATTATTTTACTATGAAAATACCTAGCAACCATTGGGCCAAAACTCATTTAACACATTTTTTTTAAATTTGACAAATAAAAAACTATGCGTGCACCTTTATTTTGTTGAATGAATGTTTTAGGGGGTTAAAAAAGTTTTTTTTTGGTGTGTAAATGATGCATAAACTTTGGCTGGAATGAGTGTCCCTGGTGTGATGTCACTTCCTGTCATTTTCTATAGTTTTATCAACTTTTTTTTCACTAATAGCTACTTCATTGGTGTAAAACTATCATTTATATTTACAACAATTACAAATACACCAAATGAAGTCAAAATGTGTGTATTATTTATAATTAGGTAGTGTGGTAGAACATAGAGCAGGGGTGTCCGAACAGGCCTGGGGGCCAAATGCCCAATAACCAAAAGTAGTACCAGTACTTTTTCCTGTAAATTTGTATTAAAATCTTGCACTTATAACCTAAATCATAAATATTTTGATTCTATGCAGAGCTAAAATGAATATTCCAAGCCTTCACTTCATTGTCATGTGTGGCCCCGTTTCCTCAGTGGAGGTTGGACCCCCCTGACACAGATGAAGCATAATTATCAAAGTAACAAGTCCAATTATCAAAGTATTTACTTTGTACGAGTTCTTTAGTATTACAGTTACCATGGCGACCTCTACCCTCCATCATATAGAGTTAGCACCGTTTACCTGCGGCGCCCATGTTGAGCATGCTGTACATGGTGTACATGTTGCAGATCTGCCTGTACTGCTCTTCGGCGCTCTCGTCCGTGCCCTCCTCCTCCTCCTCGTCGTCGTGGTAACTGATGGGCGAGTCGCTGGCGTAGGTGCTCAGGGTGCCCGGGCTGGCTCCGTCGGACATGCCCAGACCCGCCGCAGCCGCGCTGCCGTTGGTGCCCCCGTTGTTCGCTGCCAGACCTGCGCCGGCCGCCACCATCCCCGCCAGGCTGGAGGCCGTCGCCCCCATGCCCATCGCCAGTCCCAATGCGCCGGGACTCTGGATGGTGCTGCCCCTCGCCACGTCCTGGGAGTACCGCGCCGCTTTCCTGGCGCCGCCCCCTCCCCCTGAACCGGCTCCGCCCCCGTCCCGCACACTGCCGCCCTCCCACAGGCGTTTGGCGACCGGGGTGCAGACGACGGAGTAAGGGGTGGCGGCTTCGGGCTGGCCGGACTGCTGCTCCGTCTTCACCCGGGACACGAGAGGTAGAGGGGTGACGCTGGCTGAAGGCCGGGACACGCCGTTACTGGTCTGGGTGACGGGGCTCTGGGGCTCCGAGGTGGGGGCCTCTTCCGCGTGGAGGCCCTGGGAGTCGCAGCTCGGGGAGGACACCTATAGGGAGACACGCGCACGTTAGAATGCCGCATCCTGTTTTATGCAACATTTTGAGGACTTTTCCCATTCAGAAAGAGATCATATTTTGTTATAAATTGTGAAATGATAAGGCCAGGTCAAACATCTAAGGTAGAATTTGACTTTTCCCTGTCAGAATGCAGATGTTTTGACCTGTTTTACAGTTATCAGTTACAGTTTCAGTAACTACAGTGGAATTTTCTAGTTGGCTTAGTTTATGGTTCAGATCTCTGTAATCACTGGGGAAAACAAAAGTGAAATTGTTTTTTTGTGTGTAATTTTTGTCATATTAAACTCATGTCTTCAACTTCTTCTACATTCTCACAGACGTTTGTGGTGCAGTCAAACGCGCGTGAATATTGATGGCGCGCATAACACCGGCTACGCTTACATCTCTGGCGTTATCAGATTATTGAAATGTCATGCAGACACGTCTGACGCGAGTAATCCGATTTCTTTCAGAAAAACAAATGTGGCAAAGCGAAAATGTTAAAGACTAAAATAATAATTTCAAAATGCATTATTAATTTGTCCAAATACAACAGTAAAACAAAACTAATCGATTATTGGATTTTAGTAACACTTTAAAATACTATTTATAAAAGGCATTAATAAGCACTAGTTTATTATCACTTGAAAATTGTTTAATGAGCAGCTTATTAATGCACCTTGTACATGATTTATTAACACAGGTTTTTGGTAAATGGCTTAATAACATTTATAAAAAGGTAACAAATAACTAGTGGTTACTAACGCTTTACAAATACCAAAGGAATTTTGATTCTGATTTTACTAACCATGAATAAATTCTTTGCAAAGATCAACATTGTAAAATAATAACATGTTAAGAAGACCCGTTTGCTTGAGCTATAATTACATTCAAACACAGTGGTGGGAGCAGGGGGCTTTCTCATGACCAGAGTGGAGTTGACACATACAGCACAAGTCGCAGCAGAGTCCCAGCAGCACGAGTACATACATGTCTGCAGATGAAGAGGGAGCGGCTGTAAATACACTTTCCTCATGTACTAATGACACATGCAGGAGATGACATATTAAGCTGAATAAACGGGCTTTAAAGGCATGTCTGGACACTAGCGATGCAAGATGAGATTGTTCAGGGCCAATTCACAGTTCAGAAGAAGCAAGACGTTTGTTCTTACTCCTCGCGCTGTGAGACTTCCACAATATATGTATGTTTGTGTGAAATTAATATAGAAATAATACAATTTCAGCCATACAAGCCATATGATTGACATAAATCAGTTATCAAAACTATGTTGCCACTTGTTGGCAATCTCCATAGCAACAACGTCTCAACAGCTGTTTGAGTTCGTAGGGAGAGGGGCATAGAGCAGCAGAACTTGTGATGAAGAACAAACTGTCTGAGCCCAAAAGAACTGTGTTCTTGTTCTTATGGTGATTAAGGCGATTCGTTATATTCTCGTTACAAGCAAAACATACGGCTGTTGTGGGTTTGTGAATGGGAACTACTTTGAGCACCCAACAGAAGCATCTTACAGTATTTATATGAATTGGTGCCACTCAACATGTATAATTATTTGTCTTGTCCAATTTAAAAAAAATACATTATTTAAAAGGTTACATAGCTTATGCATTACTTGTATTGTTATCAGCCTTTAAACATGCTCTTGAGTACCTTTAGTTAGTAAACCAAATCAGATTTATATCTCTGCCGTTTTCAGTGGGACTTACTGTATAATTCTCTCAGTAGCCAGTAGATGGCACGACTACTACTCACATAAACATTTCAGCTCATTTCAGGCTGGCCTCTCACTTCCTGGTCTCAGAACGCAGTTGTACTGATCATAATTCGACTGAAAAAATGCTCAGAACGAGTCTGGAGATGATTTATGGACTTAAACTCATCTATCGCCATAAAACAAGCTAGCAGCGCCACTTTACAGGTCTGTTCTGTGGAGAGGCGAGTCAATCACAATGCATGCTTTCACTGTATTTTTGAGCAATGTAATTGAATATGTAATCACAGCGACACAAACTTGGAATGACTAAATGTCTTGTGAATTGCTATAATCAGCTTCATGATTAAAAAGTATAATTAATGTACAATTTAGATTTTATTTATGAATGAATGAATGAATGAAGAAAAATGTGTTATGTCTGGGTGAGCATGGAGACGCATTCCGCCATTAACAAAGCCGCTCCAGAGCGTTCTAAAGCGAGCCTTGACTACAATGCACCTTTAACCACCTACATACAGTGTTGTAGATCTTGTACCTTGAGAAAGAACTCGGTGCCCTTCTCCATGATCTGCTGTATCTGGAGGAAACCGGCGGTGTACATAAGGAGGAACTGGTCCCCCACGGTCATGCTGAGGCGGCCGGTGTAGCAGAAGCACAGGATCTGCTGGAAGCTCTGAGGCTGCACGGCCGGGGGCAGCTCCACCACGCTGGGGTTGACGTCCCCGGAGCACCCCCCGGATCCTCCACCGGTACTGCTGCTGCTGAACAGGTCCCGGAAGTAAGCGCTGCTGGCGGCTAGAACGGCACGGTGGGCCTGGGGGAACAGAAGCGAGGTTAGTCTTAATGGAAGAGAGTGAAATAAGTGCTTTAGAAGACTGAGTGCAGATGTCATACATGGACTGTTTACCTACTTGTTTACAGTACGGAGTAAGACTAACTCACTAGGATTAGTTAGTTTTAGTGTAGTGGGAGTGTCGTGTGCTCGGCTTGAGGCAGGACTACCTTTACTGGAGGATTTTACCTGCCGCATGTTTTGGATTCAAAGGGGGAAACCGGAGCACCTGGAGGAAACCCACCCGACACGGGGAGAAACATGCACACTTGCCATCGTGCTGTCAAATTGTGGTCCCAAAAAAAAATACTATTGTCCTTTTTTTCCTGATACAACAGAATTATCATTTAATATTACGGGGCATATTAGCCAGGCGGCACGGAAATAGTAGGTTTAGAAGTGTATTAAGGAAGTGATGTGACTAAATATTGTCCTGTTTATCTGTTTTAAGAGCAGATGAGTATCCAAGAGACATCTGGGTGTTTTGAGTAAGTGAGCCAGCCTGGACTCCCATAGTAACACTGGCCCATCTTGTACATGATCTTGTGTTATGTGGTACCTTGAAGGTGTGTCCCTTGACCACCACAGACACGTCGCAGTAGAGCCCCTGCAGCCGCTGCTCGTTCAGACACTCCAGGACGTTGTTGCCGAAGTTTGGGATCGCCATCTGGAGGGTCTGGGCCATGGTGCGCCGAGCACACCTCTAATGTGTCTGTGCACACAGAAATATCACGTCAGTATGTTCTTACAGTTTGATCACATTAACACTGACAGGAATTCATGCATGCTTAATAATGTATTGTCCTCAGAACAAACTAAATGTAAAGTACTTTTCAATCTTTTTGTTATTCTGAGAGTTATGTTTTGTACAGCTGGTCACAAACTTGAGTAGTACTGTTTTAGAGAATGGGAATTAAAGACATTTGAACAATTTCACTGTTTGTCATGTTCTCTGTCATCGTGAATGGTTAAATTATGTTTTTTCTCACAATAATCATAACCCTACTCGTGGTATGGTTCACTACTACTTCAAACAACTGTAAAATTAAATCACAAAAATATCTTTCTTTCTTTTTTAATTTTGAGATCAGCTCTTTTTTGTATTATTTTTTAACTATAAATGATATACTTGATATTCAAATTTTGCATATCTTCAGAACAACAACATTCACATAAATAAATGTTTTTAAAAAACGATTAAAATACGGTACATAAATTCAATTTATGACTTCTCAGGGTAATCTTTTACAAGTTTGTTTCCAATTTTAAGTACCTTGGCTTTGTACTAAACCAAGTGCTCGATTTTAAGGCTACCAAATCCTGCTTTACTCTTCAAGCCCCCAAACGTCTAGTATCTGCTCCTTTTTACCTTTGGATTATGTCGCTGTTCTATATGTTAATGCGCCCGCTAAACGTCTTCAATCACTAAATACCCTTTATCATTTGTGACATTTTACGGCCACACATTTGAATATTCTCCGTGGATCTAATCAAAGTCTTTTCTCCTCCATCTTGTGTCAAAGCCCCCCCGTGTCCTCAGACAACTGGGTCACGTTCGGTTTGTTCTATGTCAGATGTATGAGCGAGGGACCTAAAAATAAAGGGCGCTTGCTCCGTTCACATCACCAAAAGTCCCACCACACACACGCGCGCGCACACACATGCGCACACACATGCACGCACACACTGGGACAAGTCTTCACACCATGTTCTATCCTTTCACTCTGATGAGCTGTATCCTGCTGTTACTCCACGAGGACAAAATGTAACAGGGCGCAGCAAAGACAGGAACACAACTATTTATTCTTCTGATTAAATATTTGTTTGAACTGCTAGTGTTGGTCATTGTTTTGTGTGGCGTGTTAATTCATCTTTCGACTTTTTGGCTAAATGTAGCTGCTTAAATGGTCTACGTTAGCATTTAAGAAAGGTTATAGTAAAACTTTATTAACAGAGCACCTTTCACAAAGCATTTTTTGCACTCACAGAAAGATGATTTAGCTTCAAATAAGAATAAATGTCAACATGTTTAAACGTATGAAACAATCACTTTAGTAATCAATTAATCTGTTCATTATTTCTTTCTTTCATTAGTCGATTACATGTTCAGAATGGGGACGAATAGGAATATTTATACTGAAAGGGTCTTCATGGGGTGTATTTACAAGAAATTGTAAACATTTCTAGTGTCATTTTGTGGTAATTACTGCATTGTCTGAGTCGTAAAACTTCTCTCACCAAATAGCATACGTTGGTCTGAAGAGTTCAGCAAACAGTTATTCAAAAACTAAATAATCGATTAGTTGCGATGAAGCAGAATCATTTATTAATGGCCACACAAGTTGGTAGATTTTGTTTTCGGTGCAGCAAGGAACGCTCCTTTAAATCGATTAGCTGGTTTCATCCTAGTATTATTTTTGCAGTGCATTTTCAAGGTTAGTGGCACGCTTTAACGAAACACTGTATAATTCATTCAAAATAGTATCTCTGGTATTTTTCAGCACCAAATTATATAAGTATTGATATGTTGGCAGTTCTTCTATTATGACATTGCCTCACTGTAAACTTACCCTGCACTCTGGTCAACTCTGTTGTTTTTTTAAATAAAGTTGGATTGGATTGATTTTACATTCACAGCATCAATCAGAATCAGAAAATTGGGGATGCACTGATGCTGGTATTAAATATCGACGGAGGTCCAAACAATATCCTGTTTGGTCGACAAAGTGACGTACTTAGACCAGAGCTTCTCAAACTTTCTGGCGCGCGCCCCTTGGGAGGTAAAAACACTGCGGGTCCATGACATCACACACAGACTGCGTTCTACACGGAGCTGACTCGTACCATGTGTTTCATTGTCTTCAAAGCTCAGGGATAAAGAGGACGAAAAACAGCTCAAATATAATAGTTTTTTTTTGGCATTTGGACTGTCTTATTATTTTGATGTGCTCAAAAGATTGGAGATTTGAAAAGCAGAAAAGGTATTTTTCAGCTGTTGGTGCAATTTCAAGTCAATAATGTGAATGTGGCGTATATACAGTAACGATAAGGATGCGTGAATATTTGGCATTTTGGGGTGTATTTGCTGTTTAGCTGGTAACAACACAACATTTTCCAGCCAATATCTGTCTAAGTTTTTGCTTGTTCTATTAGCAAACGCAATAGACTAAAAAGAATAAATTGTCAACTGAAACATGTACAATTAACAAAACTGAAATTGTCAAGATAGTCAGAAACAAAGCACTTTTTGTATCAGTCGCAAACCAGGATAAATGTTTGTGGAAGGGCATCTGATGTAAAATGTATGTCGAATGAATATGCAGTTCACAACAAGGAGACAAATGGTTTGCTTGGACAATAGCAACACCAATAGTATAATAGTTTTAGATGTGTACGATTTCTTAATGATAATGATAGTAGTAAAATGACTACTGAGCCAACTATCACCGAAAATCCTTACATTACAACTGCCACAAGACTTGGGTCACTTGATCGTACATTGTCATATATTCATGGACTAGATTCTAAAAGCAGTCACTTTTGTGCATTTTTGTGTCTTCACGCATGAGGGAATATTTATAGCGTCTATGGCAGGGCTATTCAACATCAGGCCCGGGGCCAAATCAGGCCCTCCAAGTGATTTAATCCGGCCCACGACCCAGCTTCCAAATATTAAAAAAAAAATAATAATAATTTATATATATATAGTTACTGGTTTTATTCTGGGTTAGCACTAGTTTAGCTCTTGTTTTGGTCTTTGTTCAGGTCCTGTTTAACTCTGCTTTAGACCTGTTTTGATTCAGGGTTAGTCCTGGTACAAACAGTATTGGGGATATTTGTGCGATCCAAATTACAGTAGTTACAGTGGCGTGTTGTGTACCTCCGGCCCAGAGGCTTTGGTCCTCTGGAAAATCTGGCCCTCAGGAAAATGTAGTTGAATAGCCCTGGTCAATGGAAATCATCTCTTTGTTGTAATATTTTCCCTTTTTTTGTATGTCGATAAGTCTAATTCTATCTCCATATACGGATACAACACTTCACACAATCAGGTGCGGCGTACGTATTTAGCTCATCGGTTAGTTAGTAGTATACAGTTATTCTCAAAAAGACATTGTATTGTAGCTTATTGTTGTAAAGTTATAGTTAAGGTATTTTAAATGAAATAACAGTACTCATCCTTTATCCAATATACAAAGCCATTCATAATTAGCATTTTTTTTCCAGATACATTTCGACTGCAAATCATACGTACATTGAAGAGTGTTGATATTTCATATAGAACAAATCAATATATATAGCTGCGGCAATGTAACATACACAGCAACGGGACAGTTTTAGTCAATTCAAAAGTTGTTCATTTACAAAGTCCCATTCATGATTCTGTTATTTCATAATTGGGATCCAAGTCGGCTTTTCCTTCTTCCACGCTCTCACCAGTTTCAAATTCATTATTATTATTATTTTTAACACAGAATTGGCATCTGGGCACACACAGCGTCTCACCGTTTATGCAAATGAGGTAAATTCAATTCCAAAAAAGGGAAGGAAGTTTATTTTCTAAACAAATAATCATTTCCAAAGTGGTTTACGTGTGTTTTACGATAACGCTCCCTTCTGTTGCATTGCACATTGTTGTGGCGTAGGGCAAGGCACTTAAACCAATTTGCCACGTTGCTCCCATCAGATTTAAAGAGACGTGTTTTTGTCTAAACTCAATTGCGGTTCAAAATTTCCCACAAAATGTCTTCACGGCGCACAACAAATGCGACAATGTTTCATGAGATTTGCCAGCGACTATTAAATCAGTCATTAATGATCAAAGTACTGCACTCCGTTACTTGAGTAAAAGTACAGCTATGCCTAGTTAAATATTATTACAATTAAAGCAAAAACAGCTCAGCACAATTATACTATAAATACTCAAATATTTGCTGGAGAAATGACTTGAGTATTGAAGCAACTCTTTTGAAATAAGTGTTGTGAATGATAACAACAATGCTGTAGGTTACTTCTAAATACATAATTGTAAATTGCAAAATTGTATTATGGTCTTATCCTGTTCAGTTTAGCCTATAAAACTAGTGTTAAAACAAATGATTTGGTTAGTACGTACTAGTAACAGCACATCATGACAAATCATGTTTCTGAAATGTGTATCTTAAGAGTTTTAACAGGACAAAAGAAGGAGACGAAGTGATAAATACTCAACTGAAATACAACAGTAAAGCACAGTACAGATCCTCAAATATTGTACTAGTAAATTTACTGACCTGACCACCTCAATTATTATTAAATTGAATATTACAACGTCGAGCTTTTTTAGAATTGAATTTAAAGTGTTTTTTGATGTTAAAAATAAAATAAAAATTGCATCCATTTCCAACCCCTTTATTAGAATTCCCATTTGAAGCAAAATAATAAATAAAAATATCAACAAAATATCAAGATTATAGGTTACCGAAGGAAAGTGTTACAACCACTATGTCCATCATACATCCATGTCACACAATTAGTTTCATTTTTACATTAAACATAAGATTCAAAACCGTGGAAAGTGTGCCTTATACAGTACATTTGCATCAACGGGCAGTGAAATGCTCTTTATGCGTCTGACGGCTCAACTCTCAAAGTCGCATTTCAAATCAAGTGTGTTCCAAAGACCTGAACTGAATCCTCACCTAAAGTGCAAATCCACGACGCCTTTGACAACAGCACAATGTAAAACGCACTTAACCTATACAGCCATAATTAAATCAAAAGAGAATCTCTGTCTGACGACCCAGATTTCCTCAACGCAATGAGAGTTATGGTATAGCGTGTGTATACAGCAGTGATGCGGCGAAAATGAAAACTGACACAACATTTGGATGTCTCTTGTCATCAAAGCTCCCCATTTAGTTTACGCTAAATTTGTATTCTACTTCCTTATCCCATCTCTCATTTAACCAATCAAATCCCCCCCCCCGTCCTCGTTCACTTCCTCTTCATCCCTCCTGTCTTTTTCAATAAACTAAATAATCACCTCAATCGTTTTGTCAAGGGCAGAGTTATTACTGACTATCAAGATCCCTCTCACAATCCGCCCTGCGCTTTCAACACTACGACTACAGCGACATCTAGTGGCTATAATTGCAAGTACCATCTGCCAAAGTGCTCACTGTTTTCGAATGGACCCTTTGAAATGTCATCAGAATTGAGGCGACTGGAGGCAAAGTGAAGTCGGTCATAACACATTTTTAATCACTAATGGCATCAGATATAAATATGAACGGTTTTACTTCTTTATAACAAAAGAAGAAGCAACTATTTTGAATTTCCTTGGTAGAAAAGATTGATTTCCTATTACAAAAAACATTGTATTTGATCTTGAAGTATTTAATATATATCGAGATATCTAGAGTATCTGTCATAGTCTCCTATCAAATATACAAATAATATAAAATGTAATTGTAAATGTCTCTAAACCAGGCTCTGACATCACTCATGTATCTGAGTGTCAAAACCACCTTCATTTGTCATGTTTTGAGATATCTTCATTGAAATTGCATTGTGTTCCACTTCACTTTTGCCTCCAGTTGCCTTCGGAATTCAGAATATATATTTTTTTACAAACCTTTCAAGGGTCTATTTGGCTCCTCTCGTACAGAAAGACAGAGAAAGAGATGTTGCCAAACGGGCTAGAGGCATGAATTCACAGCCGACGTGTAATTTAGCATTCCTGATGTGGCAAAAGAGAACCTACAGTCCCCTCCAATCGATTCTCTCCTTCAAAACAAGAAAATAAATCACATTTATTGCTCCATTTCAGATTAACATCGTCTCTCTAGAAAATATATATGAATATATCTATACGCCTGGATTACTACAGTGGTAACAAGGTAAGGACGTCACGATAGAAACAAGCAAATACGCACACACAACACACAGAAGAAAAGCCCTGCCCTCAATGGGTGACCTGTAGCTGTCCCGCAGCAGAGCCCGACCCACCCCTCACTCGCTCCACACTCACACTGTTTGTCTGATACACGCACGCCACGCACCGAGAGAGAGAGAGAGGGGAAGGGGCACTAGCACGGTTCAATGCCGACAGCGTATACTAAAGGAGGCTGTTAGCTCCCCATGCTAATGCCTAAGCTTGAGTGGAGTTGGGCCGTAGTAGGTACAGTGTGTTGCCCGGTTCAGATCCAGCAGTCACATGGCACTCTCTCCTCTTCTTCAGTCTCTTCATGTGGCACTAGACCAGCGGTTAGCGGAGAGCACAACTGAGATAACTAGAAAGTGGAACCCAGTCTTTCTCTCCAGAAGCACTTCTTTGTCACAGTTTGTCCTGCAGATTCCTCCATCCCTGGGTGAGGATGTACTGAAGACACACATGCGTCCAACACACACTAGTCATGGTGGCCTGCTAAAGCCTGTCATTATTTTACTTCTCAGCATGTTAATGTTTATTATGTTTTATCATTGTTATATTTCATATATTATACTCTAAAGATGGTTTTAAACACGTGTATGTTTTTGTTTTCATTCCTCTTCTGTTGAATTATCCCTAGATGGTTAATTTTGTGTGTCTCTATGCAGTTGCACCTGACTGCTGGTTGACAACATCTTGATTTCCTGCTTATTTTTCATCACAAGATGCGAGGTGCTGAGCGGTCGTTGGACACAGTCTTGCGAAGGCGGACGCCTCTCCTGATGGTGGTCAGCATGTCCCCAGTCCCCTCGGCCCCCTCTGTCTGAGCCTCACTGGAGCCAGATGGTGGTGTGGCCGGATCATCAGGAAGTGTGGGGAAAGGAAACTGGCCTTCTCCGAGGGCGTGTGCACTGGCCACTAGCTCACCGATCTTCTCCACCAGACTGTGACGATTGGCAGCGATCATTTGTTCCTCGTCTGATCCTGAAGCCATGCCCATAGCCAGGCCGTGTTGCTGGGCATAGACCTCCAGAGCGGCCCCTGACCCCCAGGCCGTGTTGGGCAGGCTGAGGCGCTTGGGTGATGCCTTCACATAATCCAGCGCTCCTTGTGAGTCCTCCGCTCCAGCAAAGAACACACACTCCTCACTCCCTGTGCGTACAGGGACTCCAGCATGTCCCCCACTGGCCCCAAGTGAGTGCGAGTCTCCGGGGACAGTGGGCGTCTTCACAGGCACAATGGGTGGTCGGATGGGTATGGGCCCCGCATTGGACAGTGTGCGTCTCACACCAGGTTTAGTGGATGGAGTCCGGCGGATGGTGGCTGTGCCAGGAGTTCCAGCTCCTCCTCCACCGCCTCCACCAGGCTGCCCCGGTATCCCGTGAACCCCAGGACCCAGCACTCCGCTGGGCAGGCCGGCAGTGCTGGCTGGCCTCTTGGTCTGGATCATCCGCCGATAGTTTTGAGCGATGTTGGAATGGCGTGGAATTGTAGAGGATTTATCAAACTCCGTCTGTCCCTCTGTGCCCTCAGTATCTCCATTCACAGAGTAGCAGTCATAATCCGAGCCTAGGATCAAAGCACACCAAAACATAAGAACAAAGCATCAGAAAGACAGTAGGATGTGAACTCCTTGTAGCGAACATGATTTGACTGAGAAGTTTAGAAGCTATAACCACTGCCTTCTGCTGAGATGAGAACAGATGAGACGGCAATGGCAATCTGTTCATCCATAATTCATTTTGTAATAGGTTTGGCATTTCCTCTGTGTCAGACACTTTGTAACAATCTTTCAGGATGTTCTAGTCCAATGTTTTGGTCATTAAATCCCTTTTCTAGTCTGTTCAAAGCGAGTCTCCGAGGCGTTACCTTGTGAAGGGATGGTGTCTTCGGAACATGACGGGGTGGTGGTCTCAGTGCTGTATCCGCTGGAGTAATGCAGCGAGTCTCTGTTGCTCTTCTGCTCCATGCTCAGTCCTCTGGTCAGCACCATGGCCAGGTCACTAGCTGCAGGTGAACCCTCGTCTCCATGCTGATAAACAAACACACCAATCAATAGAAGCATTTCACACATGGGCGGCAATGTTCCCAGTCATTTTGAGTTACTGTACTTATTTACTTCCAAATTTTAATGAACAGTTTGTTTACTTATCG